>JAOWBB010012633.1:0-62982 GCA_028565995.1 Ricinus marginatus
CACGAGGGACGGATCCTGAGTGGTCCGCTTGCTGGAGCAGGACCTCCTCGTGGCTCCTCACACAACCCACAAATCTACTGCATGCTTCTGTGACAGATTGTAATTTTAATTGGGAAAATAATAAAATTTAAAGATAGGATATATAAAAATTAGGCTGAAAATGGGATTTGCTTAAATTTATGGAAAAACTGCCATACTGAAGCTGAAATCTCTTCCGACTTCTCAAAAGTGAAAATCAAAATTAACCCAAAATATATTCCTGTAATCATAATTTTCTGAATATAAAACATACTAAAAACAAAAATCGACCATGTCATTTTCCATTCTCAGATTCAAAGTAACTTTACAACATTCAAAAAGTTAAGGAAGTTCTTTTCTAATATCAAGCAAACTAACTGACGAACACGGATATGAAAAGTCTTTTTACAGATTGATTACAGCATGTATATACGTGGACCATATACTTCATCCTTTGTCATTTTCATTGACGCGGCGACTGCTTATCTATGAATATCCTATGAGCTTGCAAGATTTTTCCTGCGCATATAGACAGATCGATTTTTTGTCTGCAACTCGTAATGAATTGAGAGGGCATAAGAGCGACTTAAAATATAAATATAAAAGCTACCAAAAATATTAAATTTCTGGCATATCCTAGGAACTGACCATAGTATTCATTAACTCAGTGAACTTACCCACTTTTAATCGAGCCATTTTCTGATCATAACATGCAATGGTAAAGCCGAATTCTGCCCATTTTTTTAGTGGCTGAGGATAAACTTTGGCTGTCCAAGGAGGCAGGGTAAAATTGTACAAGCTTTCAATGTATAAAGTGTTATAAATATCAGAAATCTGCTTCACATCATTTATGTTCAAACCGGTGTATTGGTTTAAATAATTGTAAAGATCTTTATTCGCTAAATTTATTTTCTTGAATATATCAGAATTTTGTAGAGCAACCAAATATTTATCATACTTAGGACAAAACTTCTTGGCAGCTAATACCTGAAAAATCAAATTTAACATTTAAAATTATCAATTAAAAAGATTTTGGCACTTGTAAACTTTCTAGCAATTACATCATTTGAAGGAAGAAATCATTTTAAACACTATTTTTGGGACAACAAAAAGCATGTAAATCTCTATTCTGGACAACTGACGAACGGAAAATCCTGAGACGATCTCACGTCGTCTTACCCCGATGTTGATATCGATGGCTCCCTAGAAGAGGCACTAAAGTGCACCGTCTAAGGCGATGAGTTCGAGGCCAACGCAATTTTATTCTTTATTTGCTTTAAGTCACCATCTGACTTCAAGCTCCCTGGGAAAATGTGCCAATTTAAAGACTGGCGCATGACGACAATGACAACTGGAAGCGGAATAAAACAAATAGTAGAATGCAAGCATAGCATTTGAGGTTTTCTCATTCTGTACTAGCAAGGTGGAGAAAATGTATATTTATTGTTTTATGTGTAAAAACCATAAGAATCGTACGAACGTCATGTCTCCCCTTTCCAAGACAGCATGCCCACTAATTATAGAAATATCAACAGCCACGTAAAAAAATGGGATTGCGTTGAATCCTTGACTAATTTGAACATTTCAATAAAAAATATAATTTATATACTTTAAAAATTTTTAAAAAATGAACAGAATTTAACTCATCATGTCATATAGAAAACAATTTTTAACATTTTCATATTAAAATGAAATTTTCTCCAGTTATTAATGAAAGCTTTGAAAGCGAAGACCGAACGAAACAGTATCATCGCACAGTTAATATCGATATTATTGAACTAAGATAACCAAACTGAATACAAAACGAAAATATGAAAAACTTGTTTAAAAATATTAGTTAAGGAAAATAAAATTACATTAGCATAATTCGAACAAAAATACTTAATAATTAAGATTCATAAAAGAGCACTTAAATGAATTAATGAAAATCTATATACATCTATTTATTGACAATGTCAAACTTTTATATGACAAAAATCAGTTGAGTTCAAAGATTTCTGAAATAAGGGTTTGCTGTAATTTATTTGCTACAATTTGAATTTTATATTATTTTAAATGATGATAATAAATATTTTTTGAACAATAATTACTAGAGTAATTTAGCTGATTAATGAAATGAGAAAAAAAATCAAAAGATAATTTTAAAGTAAAAATTTTTTTAATAAATATGTTGTGTAAAATAACATTAGAAATCAGGTTTAAAAGCTGAAGTCAGTATTATTATTATTAGACTGCAAATTTAATATTTCCAAAATGCTCTGGACAGAACTGTCTTATATCAAGGGAAATTAAAAAAGAATCTTGATTTCAGTAAATACATGCTAATAATAAAATGATTTTGTTAATTACTTTGAACAGCAATTACTTATATATATTACCATAACTACCATAAAATTAAATCAATTTTTGTTGCAATCTATCATGTTTTTGGTGAGAGGAAATACTTAAAATATCACAAACAAAAAGCTGCTTAACAAATTAATTCATGTAAAAATTAATAATTATAGGTGATTTTTAAGGTTCATTAATCTAGAATCTTCAGAAATACCCATTTTTTGAAATGGATTTTCTATGGCAATATATGTGAAGATACAAAAATTGACATACACATATTATGAATAAAAATAAAAAAAGCATTATTTAATTAGTAAAATTTATGTATAGATAACAAAAAGCAGTGATGTAGAAATGAAATAAAAAATTTACTTACATTCAAATAAATCAAATCTTGTTTACCACTTACCATATCTAAAGCTTCAGGAATTGTATGTACTGGTATGGGCTGCCATTTTATATCAGGATTCCAATTATTTGTCTCATCAGGTTCATAAAGTCCTGCTAAATTACTATAAGCGGACATTAATGTCCTATCAACATCAGTCGACTGAACATAGATATCTTCTTTCTTATATTTAATAGGAAGTAATTTTGAATATCTTTTCCTGAGCCATTTTCCAAGTTCATAATGTTGTCTTTTTCCAGTCTGATATAAAAAAATAAAACAATTTAAGCATTTTGAATAAAACTATTTTAATATTTCAATTTAAAACATTCAAAATAATATAAGAAATTTTATTGAAATGCTGGCATGAGATAAAAAAATAATTTTTAAACTGACAAAAGAATCTCTCTTTTTCCCTCATTACTAATTTGTTTACTATTTTCTCTTTGATAATGCTACATTACAACCAAGTCTATAAAATGAAAATTCCTCACTTCAGTAACCGACGGAACAAGAAACTCAAAAATGTTGTTGGATTTAGATTAAAAAAAAAGAGGAAGTATATTTTTCATTAAAAAATTCGAAAATTTTTGAATAATGAATAATAAATTAGGTGAATTAATTTTAGGTTTCATTTAAATTATGACATTAGTGATTCTTTAAAGGATTTCTGAAATATCATGCTTTCTAGACAAGTTAACGGGAAGAAATAAAAATTACCATAAAAATGTATCACTCACATTTGTCAGCTCACCCCATCCTACAGGCCATAATGAATTATTTCTGTATGGATCATTTGGGTATGGTTCAATAGGTGTTCTGTCTCCATGTCTGAACAGCTTGAAGCAAAAATTATTAAGTTAATTGAATATGATAAAATATGCGCAAATTTTAGATAAATAAAATATTTAGAATAAAAAGGCATAGTTAAAATAATGTTTTAATTAACATACAATATTAACGAAGACAACTTCTCCCAAGTCATTATCCGTCAATGCCAAATCTATATAGAAAAGCAACATAAAAAATAACCAAGACGTGTCCATTTTGCAAGTTCTTTCTTTTCCTTTTTTATTTCTCCATCGTTACCCGATCGTTGAGATCAAGACACAAGAAAATTTATTATTTTGAATATCCGTTTTAAGATCGCTGTTGGATAATCGAAGTTCTATCACAACGTGTCAAATATTACAAAACTTCTGATAAAAAATAAAATTTTACTGTCCATCATATTGCAATAACATTTTTAAAGCAGGAAATCTTTTTCAAGGAACTTGTGACAGAGGAAAATTTAAAAAAGTAATAAATTTCGCACCGTTATAAATGAAATCCCACATTATTTTCTGCTTATAACGAACATCAAGTGCTTATTTAAAAAGTATTATTCGTCAGATGTTGCTGCGGTCGCGTGGCTCGCATCGGAACATTTTCATTTACAGCTATTTTCACAACGAAAGGGTTATGCACTTCATCGTCACATCCTCCTAAAGAACTCGTTCCATTTATGGACGAACTGACCGAAAGTAATACTCAATGTTGTCGCCCTGTACGAAAAGTGAATGATCCGTTACGACAAAACTGAGCCGACAACATTAAATAATTACCAATAATTTTTGTTTCCATTTGAATGTTGAACTGCATTAAATCTTTACAACGAAATAATTTTTTCTCTTGTTTCTTGGTTTCGGCGAGTATAAGCATTCACCGCCTTAGAATCAGTCTAAGGTTTTTTTCACTTGGTTAATGAAAACGAAGGAGGTATGAAGATGCATTAATCAAAAGAATATTCACCAATTTTTAAATAAATAACTTGCGATTTTAAGTTTAGATCTTTTGATCAGCTAAAGTCTGACATTCTAACAGTCTGAAAGAGACGACTTCGTTACAATCAATAGCGAATGACGGCTTATTACGCAGATTATGTTAATGACTGTTAAACAACGAACAAAATTTATCGCAATACAAAACCTATCCTTAGAAAATAATATTCTGACGTTCAAGCAAATGTACAAATTAAAAAGTGTAAAAAATAAACATAAAAATGTGTTTGTTTTCTTTTTGTTTGTGGGAATTGTCGCACTGTTGTTAGATAAGTCTGTCTAAAATCGAGTAAGATTTTCATTTTTTCGTGACTTCTTATTATCTTCATAAAGATAGTATGAATTAACCATGAATTACCATGAAACGAACGGCGGCAAAGCTTCTTTTATTTATAGTGCAGTATAAACACCCAAAAATCTAGAACCTTAAAAGTCGAACAGAAGAAACTAATTTTACTGGCTGATATGTTCTCTTAAGCTAATTCTGTAAGACCTGAGGAAAATCGCGACTTCATTTTGCCCTCATCGACATTTGAGATCTGATTTTCCTCGTTAAAACTGCATTTAGTTCGGAATATTCCGGGCGTGAATGTACGGATAATGTGTTCACTGACTCTGAATCCGATAAAAAGAATTGAAAAGCTTTTGAATAAAGACCAGCGAGAAGCACTGCACTTTAGATAGATGATATATTCGGCCGCGAAATTGATTCACAATTAAAATTTGTTTGTAAAATTTTAAGATCATTTAAAAAATGTTTGTAATTGATCAATTTATCGTTTTAAGATAATTATTGCCAGTTATCCCTACCCAGTTTAATTTCGTTTATATCTGAATTTTATTTGGGCTAGTAACCAATTGAGGAAAACGCCAGTTGTAAAAGGGTCGTTTCCAAAAGCGAGTGACTTGCTGTAAGGTGTCAAAACAATATGACATTAATGTCAAAACAAATTTAAACAAACCTGTTCCCTAAATTGTTATAAACAGGTTAATTTTCGGTCTGAGGATATTGACTGACTCTTCATAGCAATAATCGAGCAATTGCTGCATCAATTTATATCGTGGTTTCGGACAATTATTATTTACGACGTTATTGCATGGGAGGAAAGTACTAAGCGATTTTTTCAGTTTTGTAAATTTAGGGTTGGCAGGATCTGTTGAGGAAATTCAAAATGGAGGACTTGGTGGGTGATGGAAGTAATACAAAAAATCCTGAAAGTGATGGGAAGGGACAGAAATTGAAAAGGTAATTAAGTATTACATTCAATTTTTGCTTTGCTATAAATTCATATAAATTTTAATATATTGTTGTCTATAATAACTACTCTGGAAAGGTATTGTAGCAATTCATTCCTCTTTTAAAAAAATTATTTTGATTCTAAATGATGAATACTGAAACCAAGATAAAGAATTAAAAATCCTAATAGTTTTCAAACACAAAAAGATTTATCCAGAACTTCATCGAAGGTAGTTGTTGATATTTTGCGGCTTTGAAATTATTACTCTTCATTCAAAATATAAAGCATTTTTAAGAAAATTTTATGTTATACCAGATTCACAAATATATTGCCGCAAAGATAAATTTCAATTTCTATATGTTTATAAGCAAACTGAGAAATTTTTAATAACTTTTACCATTAGTTAATTGAAAATAGCTAGTTGATAATAATTCTTTTAAAACTATGGGCTGAAATTGTTTTTATTAAATTGTAGTGTATAAAATCTGTGCTTAAATTGCAGTAAGAAGAACAGGAAAAAAGAAAAACAAGGAACCACAAATAATGTTGGGGATAGCATTATTCATTTGGAAGGGGAAAGTATCTCCTTGCAGAATATTAGAAAGGCAATGGAACTTCTTAATTTCCAGCAGAAACCTGCAAAAACCACTGAGGAGGCTATGCATAAACAGTATCAGTTCTGGAACACTCAGCCTGTTCCAAAAATGGGTACAGTGAGCACTGAAGTCACAACATAATTGAGCTTTATTTTTATTAATAATAACCAACCTACCATTAACAACTAAAGTATATTGATATTTCAATTTTGTGTTTCTGACACTCCTTTTTTTTGTTATAAAAATATTAGCAAGTACTTTAAATTTTATAAAGAACAAGTTCTTGAATTGCAATAAAATGTTTTGTCAATTTTTTTTAATTTAATTTCTTTTAGGAATATTCTTCACTACTATTAAAAAAATACATATTAATAAATTTAATTCAGTTTAATAATTTGATATACAAACATTTTTAGTTAAATACAAATAATATTTATTTTCAGATGAAAAGATAACAACTAATGAAGCAATTGAAGTAGTAAAGAAATCTGAAATTCGTACTGAACCTTATACTTTACCAGAGCAATTTCATTGGGATACTTTAAACTTAGATGATCCTTTGGTTCTTAAAGAATTATATACTCTATTAAATGAAAACTATGTGGAAGATGATGATTCAATGTTCAGATTTGACTATCAGCCTCAGTTTTTAAAGTGGTTGGTGCTTTATTTCTTGCTTTTTAACAATAAGTTATGATATTTTTGAGCCAATTTTTAAAAGAAGAATTATTAATTAGAAATGAATTAAGAATATAACAGAAAATTTGCTAATTTACCTGCCTTACTTTAAATGAGCAGTTGCTATTTAATGAAATTTTTTAAAATTGTAAATTTAAATATGATGCAGTAGGGTAGAAATCAAATTTTTCATTTTTTAATTGTCAACCATATGTTGTTAAGTTAAACTTTATTTTCAAAAACATCATCAGTGGTGAACGCAAGACTTGGTTGCATTTAAAATTATTAAAGTTACCTGATTATAAATATAAATGATTCAATTTTGAAATGTTTGTTTTGTGAATTAAAAGGTTTTAACAATACAGGTTTAATGTCTTTGAAATGAATTTATATTTTCAGGGCTTTACAACCTCCAGGATGGAAGAAAGAATGGCATGTAGGTGTAAGGGTTGAAAAAAATGATCGACTAGTAGGATTTATATCTGCTATTCCTGCAAATTTAAGAGTGTATAATCAGTGAGTCATTAAATGTTATAAATCTACTGATCATTATAATAGGCTTTAAATTATATGTATTTTGTTCCTGTAATAAAAATTAAATGTGTTAGTATTCACATTAGGAACGGAGAATTTTAATCTCTGTTATGGGAATCAAAATATCTTAATATTTTGATTTCACACAATGTCAGAAATTTTGTGCCCTGTTAAAAATTTCCAAATTTCTTTTGATTTTTTCAATACTAATTGTATCTTACATTGCTATAATTCAAAGGTAACTTGTAAAGGAATTTTAATGATTTAAATTTCATTGTGTAAAAAAATTATTGCAATCCATTCTTTTCTGAAAAGTGGGAAACTGAGGCAATGTAATTGTCATTATATTTAAATTATATTTGTTCGCTAATAATTTTTATTACTGCAATGTTTTTTTATTATTTTTCAGTTTAAGAATAGTTATTTAATATTTTATGATATACAAATGCAATAGGAACTTCTCTTTGAATTTAATATTTTTTTGTACCAGAATTTATTGATTATAAAGTAATTTAATTTTTTATTATAAATATTGAGTCATCTACATTTTTTTTTTCATTTTTTTTACAGTCAGCAAAAAATGGTAGAAATAAATTTCCTTTGTGTCCATAAAAAATTAAGATCGAAAAGGGTTGCGCCGGTGCTGATAAGAGAAATTACAAGAAGAGTTAATTTAAATGGTATATTTCAAGCAGTGTACACTGCTGGAGTTGTATTACCAAAACCGGTTGGTACATGCAGGTTAGTTTGAAAAATATTATGCAGATATTGATAGATATTAGAGACTTAAAATCGTTGGTGAATTTCAATGGGATTGGTGCAATTCACGGCCCAGAATAATTAATGATAATAATAATTTATGATACAAAAATTCTATGTGTAGCTGATTTTTTTAATAGTACTACATATTAGAGATTTTTTTACATTACTGTATCATGTAGCAAAAAACAACATTTCCTATTTCTAGATATTTTTGTTTTTTGTTATCACCAAAAAGCTGAGTGTAGTTTTTCGTTCTTTTTTTTTAAAATGCTTATTACTCTTGTTTTGTAACATAAGCGTCATTAACCAGGTTTGACTTTGTACGAAAAAAGAAATATTTTTGGGGCCATTCTTAAAAAAGTCAAGATTTACTTGTCTCACAAAAAAAAATGTCGCACTATCTTTACAAATTATATTTCATATTTTTGCAAAACACGATTTCATTTAAAAAAAGGTGGTGATTATATAAGTCTCTCTCATTTATTTCAATGAGATTGATATTGATATAATTTTATTACTTAAACATTTATCAATTAAAAATGACTTTCTTTTACTTGGTCATTTTAACACCAAAAGTAACAATTTTATTTAATCTTAATATTTTTTTATAGTTATCAAAACCATAGAATAAACCTAAAATAAAAGAAAATTGATAATGGTATAATGAAATTCTCTTTTTTGGGAAAGAAATTTCGAAACCTAAATTTTGTTGTTATTTGTTAATGAAATAAATAAAAAAATCTCCAAAGCTTGGAGGAAACATTTTCACTTTTGTTACTTGTTACATTACCAAAATAATTAAATCCTGAACTGTATGTTTCTAGGCCGAGGTCTGGCTTGAATGATACAGTCAGGATTAATTTCTTAAATAAATTTAGGATAATAATCTTTATCTTAAAGTTGTGATACTAAATACATAATGTTTACTTATTATTGATCATTTGGATTCGACAGATATTGGCATAGATCCTTAAATCCAAAAAAGCTAATTGAAATAAAATTCAGTCATTTGTCTCGTAATATGACAATGCAAAGAACGCTAAAATTATTTCGACTACCTGAAACAACGAAAACTCCTGGGTTTAGGAAAATGGTGCCTGAAGATGTTCCAGAAGTTCATAAATTATTGAACAAAGTAAGTAGACATTGGGGTTAAATTTGTCACTCGATTTCATTTATTTTAATCTGTTATATTGAAACAGAATTGAAACTTTTCTATAAGTTTAAAAGGGATTTTTTATTTCGTATATTGTGGTAAAGGCAAAGGCTGTCACTACTGAAAAGTGTGAGATTCCGACATTTCAAATTTTAATTCATCTAATTTCGAATGCTTTTTTTGCCTCGTAAAATAAATTTCAACGTGGACGAGTTTTAAGCAATACATCGATTTTATTCTTAAAAAATTATTTTTTTTTTTTACCATTCATTGTTAACCAATTGCTCTGGTGAGATTATTTCGTGTTAGAAGAATCTCAATTTAAAAGTACTTTTTCGATATTTCACATTGTCTCTGTAGTTGGGCTGTGAAAATAGAGAGGAAGTACCCTTTCAGCTTCGTTCGAAAACATTTTGGAGATGAAACACTAATAATTTCTCGAGGATCATCATTTTAAACTTGTTCATAACAATATCCACGTTTTTCCCTCAATTTTTAATATTAAAAAAAAATTATTTATAATTATATGTGTATTAATTTAAAAGATATAAGGAAAGAAAATATCTTGTACTTCATTCTGCGACTCCTCAGGATTGCAGTACAAATTGCCAAAATATCATGTTTATTATCGATTCACTGAATATCTTTATTCTTGATTATCATTTGATTTATTAGAATTTATATTACCAAGTTTGTGAACTTCGGAAAAATTGTTGAAAGTGTGAGGATAGTGGAAAACGAAAAAGATCAATAAATTTATTTTTTAAGAATTTATATTAGAATAAGTAAAATAGTCTGGTTAAATGGTTCTTTTATATGAAAAAAAAAAACAAATTCAAGATGATTCAATTAAAAGTAGTCATTTTCTTTCTAATACTTCATATTTCTAGAACTTTCATTTATTTTGGAACAGCATTATGCATTATTATATTAAAATTGTTTAACAAAGTTTTTATCCAAAAATTTTGTATTTTATGCGATTTAAATTAAAATTTTTTGATTTTTCATTATTTGCATCAAGAACACGAAAAAAAGGGATATCGACAAAAAGATTTAATTTTTTTTTATTTTCCAGTATTTAGAAAGATTTGATCTAGTGCCCCAATTCACAGTCGAAGAAGTGAGGCATTGGTTCACGCCACAACCGGGAATCGTTGATTCATACGTTGTACAAAAAGAACACAAAATCGAAGGTTTATAATATTTTTTTATTGCTTAAGAAGTAGATTTTTGTTCTTATTTAAAAGTTTTGTTCTGTTAAGTGAGAACGATATGGAAAATTAAAATATAAAATATTCGAATTCGTTTCAGATTTCGTCAGTTTTTACACATTGCCTTCTACGATAATGCATCATCCTATTCATAAATCTTTAAAAGCAGCTTACAGTTTTTATAATGTATCAAATAAGACGCCTTGGGTAGAGCTCATAAATGACGCTTTAATATCCGCGAAAAATGTAAGTGTTTAAACTTAATTATTTACATAATTTCAGAAAAATAATATTAATGTAAAAGAAATTTTCCTTTAGTGACTCGGAACGGTTTTCAATATCTATTTAAAAATATAATTACATTTTTTTATTTATTAATAAAATTAACAAATTATTGTTAATAGTTAAACTGTGTTTGTTATTTGGTAAAAAATTTTAATTTAATTTCTAGCTTGGTTTTGATGTGTTCAACGCACTGAATCTAATGGAAAATAAAGAATTCCTCGAGCCCTTGAAATTCGGTATCGGCGATGGAAATCTGCAATACTATTTATATAACTGGAGATGTCCACCCATTTTACCAGATAAGGTATTGCATATTTGGAATTTTTAAAAAATCAAAACGTGTAGCGGATTATAATTTTATTGCATTTGTATGTTACATATTGTTTCCAAAGTGTTTCAAATTGCGATCCTGAAGTCTTTACCGTTACGTGAAGTGATCTGTAGTAATAAGCATGTACTATTCTGAGTCACTTTAAATTTTTGCTTTTCTCTCATCAATAATAATTAAGTTTAACAAATAAAAGTCACTGCCGCTGTTGCATAGAAAATTTATGCAACTTGTAAATATATATTTGAAATATGTCAGCAGCGTTTTTCTCTTTTGTCATCACCCGAAAGGGATACCAAGAATATATTTAATTAAAGAAAGAACTATGCATATGTATGTTATTGAGTAACATCGGATATTTTATTTATTTGGATAATTCAATTTCTTTTTATAATATGAATTAATTTTTTTTTTTCAGATTGGTCTAGTTTTGCAGTAAGAAGCAATAATGAATGTACGTCATTATCTGTGTATGTTGTGTTTCTCATCACCGATATAATATTTAAGAAGAATAAAAGATTAGAACTTTATTTTATATTTCACTTCTTAATAATAATTGGCTCTTTTACCTAAACATGAAGTTCAGCAAAGTCAGAGAAGTGACTGAAATTTTTTGAATGAGAATTTATTAAAAAGACTCGGGTCAAAATTTATAACGAAATAAAAAGAAATACAAAGAGTTAAATAAATTACATCATTAATCTGAAATGTTAATATGAAATAAGAAGAAATTCTAAATTAAATCGTGCTGATTGAAATACGATAGACGTAGTGATGGATAAAATTTAAGCAAATGTTTATCTGTGATATGTCTTACATTTAAATATTTTCGATCTTTCTGCAAGATCACAAATGGTATTTCATTCATATGAGAATGTTTTTGGTTTTTTCGTGGCATCCTTAGGCTATCGACAGTGAAATGATACCATCTTTTGTGTCTTACATTAAATTCGCATCACTGTTAGAATATGAATTCGTACAATTCATTTTGATTATTCCAAACTTTTCTTTTTAAATTTTACAATTGAAACGAGCAAAATTGTAGTTATCAAATGTTTTATTTTTCAAGGCCAAGGTCTTATGAATGCAAGACAACACCTTTGTTCTCGATACATCAAAGATATTCGTCTTCACAAATGCAATCTTAGATGTCCATTTTAACTTGTAATTTAACCTTTCAAAATTTCAGGATGCTTTACATTTAAAAGAGTAAAGTACCAAGTCAGAATTAGAGTAATTCACAAAATTTAATAAATTATTCAAAAGAGTGTAAATAATTTTTTTATATTTTAATATTTATTACTTCACTGCAAAAGATTCCCAATTAAAAATTTTATCCTGGATCATATTTTAAATATCGCGGTAAAAAAAGTCCTCAATATTTTTAAAACAAATTCTCTGTCATAACAACGTACATCTTAATCAATTCGATTTCCGGTGTATCATTTTAATAAACATTCGATATTGATATATATATATATATATGTATGAAGTGTATGCGTTAATGAAACAATCCAGAGAAATTGTTTCACTTGAAATTTTCCCCATATTGTTTTATATGAAGGATATTGGGTTTTCAATGTTGATCCTAATTTTTCGTCTTAATCTGTTAGATTAAACGTTAAAAAATGTGTTTAAAAAAATTTTCCATATTTTGTATCCATTCTTCTTACACTTCACGTTCAGTCCCGTTTCTCCTTTATCGGTTGTATTCCTTCCGCTCTTCCACTATTTTCAATGCTGCTAACTTTAAATTAAAAACAATGCAAAGTCTGCAAAAATTGTGAATTTTATTAATTAAAACGAAATTTTAATGACAATTGTAACGCCGGGTAAGAACGCAAAAATTTCGAGTGAGCATATAAAGTATTGATATTAATGATTAGTTACGTATTAATTCTTTGTATGTATCATAAAATATATATATATAATTATACTATTAAAGAACATTGTTCGCTGTATTCTGTTTGTACTCTTGCTATGTAAAAGTAATAATAAATCATGGTGATCTATAACAGGCACAAGTGCCTCTTTTTTAGTTCCTCAGCTCACGATTTACGATTTCGTCCTTTCGTCGAGGCGCACCGCGCTGCTGAACAGAACATTTCAAGCGCATTTTGTTTAAGTTTTCAGTTCCAAATTTTCGGCTTAGCGTTGGGATTGAAGTGGAAAGACGCAGTCGACGTTGCTTGACCCGCAGCCGTTCGGCGCGATGGTTGCCCTTTCGAATCGAGTCGGGGAACCGTCCGCGTTGCCGGAAGCGGCGGAAATTGCGCGAGACGGTGCCGCCCGAGATCGTCTTGCTCCGCCGTGCAGCGCTTCCCTTTGACGTTCATCGGTTGTTCGGGTTCCCGTCAATCCCGGGCCGCCGATTCGGAGAGCGCGGCCTTCACGGTGAGGGAAAATTGCTTATCCCGTTGCTTGGGCAATTCGTAATTTTTCAGTACTTCGCCGGCGGATCGGGAATCCGAAAGCTTCCCGGAGGAGGGAAGACGGTCGCCCGACTCGCCTCGGGACGATCCTCGAGCCCGTTTTGCGCAAAGCAGGAGACCGACTCTCGGCCGCTTTTGCGAAGAATCCGACTCCGCTCGACGTGAGTTATGCACATTTATAATGTCGGACCGTCTGGGAAGCGTAATTTGAATGTGAGATGGAGATTCCGATTATGCACGTCTGGGCGGCGGCGTTGACGAGCGTCGTCTCCGTCGAGTGAAACGCGGCCGGAGCGGTGCGCTCGTCGAGAATCGCGAATCGAACCCGCCGACGGAAACGGAAATGTGGCCCCGAGCGAAGCCGCAAGGCCCGCGTTTCCCCCGCGGAGGGCGAGGGTGCCGAGGCTCTCGAGGGGCTCGCCCCGACCTTTCCGCCCCCTGGCAGGAAGTCGCCTCGGAGGGCGTCCGGGGCGGATCATTTTCCGTTTTGCGGCGCGCGGAGCAGGGGCCGCGGACGAATTTTTGGATTCCCGTCTGAATGATTTATGCGGTGGGACTCGGAGACCCGACATCTGCCATTTTGCTCCTTATTTTCCAAATATTGGCAGATGGACGAGAATTTTATGCAAGCAATTTGGCAGTAAATTGGATCTGCCATCAATGGTTCCATGTGTATCGACTTGAATGAGCCATTCAAGAATGCTCGCATCCTTGACGGTACGACTAAAAAAAACGAACAATAAACTTTATGTGCAGCAAACCTTTTTTTAGCGACTGTCCACGCGATATCCGAGCCCCAGAGGGGAAGCTTCGCTCCGAAGAAACCCGTGGCGGGCTCGGATAAATTTAACTTTTACCCCGCGGCGGTGCTTAGGCGGCTCCGTCGGGCGGAAGTGCCGGGAAGAACCGCGAGAGCGGCTTCCGCCGGGTTCTCGGTCGATTTTTCCCTTCCCGTGCGCTCGGGTTCGGGATTTCCGGCCGAGAAGCCCCGCGAATCGCACGTCCCGGCAGAGAATTTCGTCGCCTTAATATATTTATTTATTCTCGAGTCGGGAGGCGGCGCAGAGCGGAGGAATCTCGAGCGGTCGCCTTGCGGCCGTCGCGATTAATGAAGTGAATTTCGTTAAAGGTTGGCTCCCGGTCGAGAAGTCAACAAAGCCGAGAACGGGAGACGGAAGCGCGGCGTCCCCCCGTTCGCGCCCGGAAGGAAGTCCCTCGGCAACCGGAACTCGCCGGCGAACGGGAGCGAGCCGCGCCCTTCGAAGCGCGACAAAGTGGCCCGAAAGTGTCGAGGGCGGGTGCTCTCGAAGAGGGGCCAGGAAGGAACAAAGACATTTGCCAATTTAAACAGTTGCCATGTTAAAGGCCATCAATCAATCAGGGAGTGAAGTTTACGATCCTTGTTCAACTGAAATAGAAACTGCTTAAGTCAAAATATCCGGAAATTGAGGAGAAAAACTCATTTTCGATGCCGCCTCCACCACTTGACATTTTCGCCGTTTCGGAGCACCCCGCTTTTGGCAACGTCCCGGCCTCCGGCGCTTCGTTTGCCGTCTCCGAGCGGTCGCCCTCGGGGTGGATCCCGCCGAAGGGTCCCGGTGGAGGGTTGCGGCGAGGAGCACCCCGGGCGCCCGAAGTCGCGCTCCCCGAGACGCTCCCGACGCGTTCGGTTGACCTCCAGACACAACAGAAGGTTTTCCCGTGCGTGTCGTTTCGGCTTTATCTGACCTTGGGCGAAGAAAATCAGGTTTCAGGTTCGACGCTGGTCCGATTTCAGCCGTCTGCAGCTCGTTCATTCGGGAATTTTACGTGAAAATCTTGAATTTCGACGCACGGAGTCGTCTCTCCCGAGACGGAGAATCCGCGCTCGCCCCCACAGGAACCTTCCGTCGGAAGGGGAAGTTCGAATCCCCCGCTGCCGGAAAGGGGAGTCCACCGCAATCGGGCGCCGCTTCTTCCGCTCTGCCGCGGCAAACAGACTTTTCCGATTAAACGGCACGATGCGCGCGCGGCGGTTCCGCCTCCGACAGCCGAACCTGACCCCGGGTAAAAGAAGTCCATCGGCAGCGAGATTTTCTCACTTGAGGGGAACTCGAATTTGGAGACGGTTTCCGAGGCGTTCGAGGAAGGCCTCGAGAGCCCCCGGGGAAGCTGCTGCTCCGGCACCTCCTTCTGCCGGGTCGGGAGAACCTCCCGGGCTGACCGACGTCCCCGCAGGAGAGGCCCCGAACGAATCTCGCTCCTGCCGCGAGGCCTTCCGGCCGTGCGAGAGCTGTCGCACTCTCGCCGCTTATTCCGAGCGATCGTCGGGCGGAGACGGAAACGAGTCGTTCCCGCCGCAGAAGACTTTCATTTAAATAAATAAAAATCAAATCCGATTTGTCGTTAATATTGAATGAGCAGCGAGCTTTGAACTCCGTCCGGCATTAAATTTGCCTTGCTTCGCGTCTGCATCGGGCGCTCGCCCATGGAATTTCGGAATTCGAACTCCGCGTCGTCTGCTTCATCTGCCCACGGTCTCGCTCGATATTTTTAGTTTCGAAACCGCGACTTGTTCCTCCGGCTCGGAAGGGCTCAGGTACCGGCGACCCCCGGGAAAGCGGCGTCGGGGGAAGCGGCGCGCCCGAGGCTCCGCCGGCAAAGCGAGGGCGGTTCGCCGGAAGGGGAGAACCTTCCACGCGCAGGCACCGCCTTCCGGAACGAGCCCGGCTTCGAACCGGATGACGGTTGGACGCCCCCGAATCGGTTTTCTTCCTCTTTCCGTTGCCCTCCAATTTTAATGGCCTCGACTTAACTTCTCCTCCGTTTTGGAGGAACCGAACGGCGGACCTCGCCCTTCTTCCCCCGCGCTCGGGTTCCGGAACGGAAGAACCGTCGGGTGTCGGAATCGCAAAATGTCACAGCAACTGCGCCGAAGCGAGTCCAAAACCGAACGGACATTAAAATGAGTCGTAAATCAGATGCGACGCAATTTCGGGAAGTTTATTTTTTGAACGCTCTCCCGGGGGAAGAAGAAGCAGAAGGCTTCGTCGCGAGGCGGATTTTCACGGCGTCCTGGTCCGGAGGGAACCCCGCCGAGGGGTTTTCCGCCGGAAACGGGAAAAGCGTCGACCGGATGCCCGAACGGTCGCGGGCGGCGAAAGCGAACGTGGAACCTCCCGGGGAGGTTCGCACCGCCGTTCGACCTGCCCGGCGAACGGCGAAGATCCGCGGCACCTCGGACGGAAGCGCGTCCTCTCCCGCCGCCGCGCCTGCCCGAGGAGCGCAGGGGCCCTGCCTGCACGAAGGACCCGATTCCCAATTTAGAACGCAGAAAGATGAGTCCAATGGAACTGGGGTTTTATTTCAACAGCAAGACCGGAAAAATGCTTATAATCGGTGTAACGCGACACCTTTTCCATCTCAAGTGTTACAAGATGATGGCCATCGTGGGAATAACGTAAGAATCAATTTACTCTTCGCTCCGATCCTACTATTTCCGGTAGGGTTTTGTTTCTTCGCAACATCCGCCGACCTCCGCCGTCTTCCGCCGCAATTCGAAAGTGCATTGGAAGAACGCGGCGTTAACGGCTGCACCCGCCAACCCGATCGCTTCCGCTTCTTTCAAATTTCCGACGCAGGCGCCGGACGCGGAGCGGTCCTTCCGGTTTCCGGGGAGCGCGCGATCCCTTCTTCCCCCGGCTGCGACGCCGGAGAGTTCCTCGCCCGACCCGAACGTCCGCCGCGGGCGACGACTTCCCTCGATCGCCACCCCCTTCACCGGTCCGCCCGAGGGCGGAACCGGACCCGGTCGGCGTCCCGCCGGCCGCCGACCGCTTCCGGTTCCGTCGGGCGGCGGAAACGCGATCGCGAAATTCGCCCCGCGCATTTCCGCCACCGCCGGGACGGCGTCGAAGCTCGGCGATTCCGAGATTTCCACGGGAGGGGCGAGCGGAGAGGGGCGAGGGGGGACCGAGAAAGAGAGGGGAAAGCCGCGGGGCACTCGAACCAATAGAGATCGGGGACAGAACCGCGGAGAATTTGGAAATTATTTGTTTGTAAACACCCTATTTTAGACGTCACGGTTTAAAGCATGTCTCAATTGCAGCGGATCTTTCAGTTTCGATTCCACAGTGATTCTGCATTGATCACGTGGTCCAGACAGGACTCGCGCCGCTCGGTTTTTATTCTTCACCTGCGATTTCACGCAATAACTCACACCGGTGATTCGGCTTGGGTGAGTTTCGATATTTTTAATTTGGCGACGCTTCCGTCGGGGCGTTTTCGCTTCCGGCGCCCCCGGAGCCGACCGGAGGAAGGCGCTTCGATCGCGGCGGCCCCGTCGGTGTCGGCGCGGTCGCGCCCGTCGCACCTCGGGCGCCCCTTTCCCCTTTCGCCGCCGAGGTCCCGGCGCCGCTCAGACTTTCCCCTTTTTCCAGGTCGCCGTAACCTCGGAAGCATGCAACGGAGGAAGCTGCGGTCCCTGGCCCTGCTGTGGCTCGCGTCCCTGACCGTTCTGCCGACGGAGCCGAGATGCATCGGAGGGGAATCCCCGGAGAAGGGCGACTCCGCGGAGGACGGAGTCGACCTGGAGGAAGTGCTGGGAGACTACTACGACAACCTGGTCGAGACCTGGAGCCGGAGCGGGGAAGTCGAGAGGAACGAGGAGGAGAGCGGAAGCGAAGGCGCCGGGACGAAGCCGAAGAGGGAGGACGAAAAAGGTTCCCCGGGGGACGGTTTCCTGTCGGACTCGGTCCCGGGGGAGCCCCGGACGCCGGACGACGCGACCAAGGTAAGGCTCCGCAGCGGAGCACGCGGAAAGCCGAGGATCGGCTCGCTCGAAACGAGGAGATCACCGCATCGTCAATTTTTTTCAGAGCTACTTCGACATGGCGATTCCGATAAAAATAGGGAACGTCACGTACAGATACCTGAACGAGTCGTACGCCGCAATCCTGGATCTCCAGAGAGCCGGTCGCGAGAGGTAGGTCCGCTTCCGTCGCTTCGAGTTCGGGCGGAGCAACCCCCCCCGATCCCTCCGCGAGTCGCATCCTCCGCACCGCGACGCTGGGCGCTCGCCCGGTCCCGGCACCGACGGGCGCGGGGCGAGGCGTCGGGAAAACGGCGGGAAATCCGGCGGCGAACGGAGCGGAAAAAGGAAGAGCCGCGGCCCGCGGGCCGAAACCCCGGGGGCCGGCCCCGCAGGGAGGCGGAAAGGAATTCTATCCCGCTTCTGCCGGGAGGGACGCGAAGAGACGCACTTCCTGGGAAGGAGATCTGATCTGTCGATCGCTGTAAACAGATCGGTGGCAGTAATATTACTAAGCCTTGTTTTCGTTCTCGGGCCACAGACATGATATCAGCGGATTTTCTGTTGCGAAAAAAATCGCTTCAATGAACGCCGCGTCGGAGTTGAATTTCTCTCGCCTCGGTAAGATGATCGGCGGAGGTTGCCCCGTCGCCTCGGGTTTTCCGGGCGAGCGTCGCCCGTCGGACGGCGGTCGGGCCTCCGGCTTCCGCTCGGGCGAGGGCCTCCCTTCCGCGGTCGCGAGGAACTCGGCGATTTCCGGACGTCCCGGATGGAGGACGCCTCGCGGGACCTCGAAAATGCTCCGCCGACCCGGAACGATCGCGTTCGGTCGGCGGTGAGTTGGCGTTCCGCGGTCACGTTGCGGAGGCTTCGGTGGCGGTGACGAGCGCGAGTCGCCGGAGGATGCCTTCGGGTCGCTCCCCGCCCGCGAGCCGGAAGTCTTGCTCGTCGCTTCCGTCTCTTTTTCTCCGGGCGAATCTTCTGCGGTTTCCGTTCGCTCTTCCCGCTCTCATTTTCATTTTCCGTCTTTTCCAGAGTCTCTAATGACGACGGGTCCGCAAGGTAAATACTCAAATCTTTTCTCTTAACTTTTGGTGTGTTTTTTTTTTTTGATTGTTAGCTCCTAACGCAAATTTGCATTTTGCGCACTTTTTTATGATGGGCATTGCTGTCAAAAGTGCTTGTTTACGTAATTTGCTGCAACAGAAGGCGTGAGTGATAATTTTTGCTGAATTAACCGGTTGAAAAACCGCTCGATTAAGTCGTGACCTCGCCGGGTTTCGGCCATCTTCCGTTTTGGATCGTCACTCCCTTGGAAGGCGCCGAAACCTTTCCTTCCGGTGCCGTCGCCGGACGCCGCCGACGCTCCTTTCGCCGGGGTTCGCCCGTCACCTCCTCCTGCTCTTGCCGTCCCGCCGCGCAGCGCCCAACCCGCTGCCGCATCCGGGTCGACGGATCCGCTTATCCGATATCCGCGACGGAATCGCTTCGGGTTCAGCACTCCCTGGATCCCCCCGGTTTCAGCGGGTGCCCCCGAAGAGACGCGGCCGCGGAATCGGAATGCATGGAAAGAGCGCACTAACTTTGTTTTTGCTTCGAACGGGCCGCCGACGGCACCCCCGGAAGCGCCGAATTCGCCGACTCACGTCTCCGAGTTCTTTTTGCAGGAAGAAGGAAATGCGTTTGAGCTCCATCAAGGATTCGGTGTTGAGCCTCCGGGGCGGAAACTCGACCGGCATCAGGGTTTTCCCGAGTTCGAAGCAGACGAAAACGATCCGGGACATGTTCGAGAGGCACGTGAAGAGCGGCGCCGAGTCGTCGTCGGTCTCCAACATGTTCGCGGAAAAGTCCCAGAGCTTCTATCCTTCCTGTAAGTGTGTTCAGATTCTGCGGCGGGCCGAATTCGGGTGAGCTGCACTCGGTCGGCCCGAGAAAACTGCGGGGTTCGGAACCGTCGAAAAAGGTTCGCGGCTCAGACTTTCCTCTTCGAATCTTGGCAGGCGACCTACCGAAGAACACGGACGAAGCCCTCTGGTCGGATCCGTACGCCATGAACCTGCTGTTCGACATCTACTTCCCCACGCCCCAGAGAGGAACCATCCTCGTGGTCGTCGATGCCGTGCTGCGACTCTACACGATATCCCAGGTAACGATTCGCCTCGAATTCGGAGCTTCTCCCGACCGACGTCCGCCGCCGGTAGGGAATCCGATTTCGGACGGCGCAAAAAGCGTCGGCGTCGACCGGAAACGTGACGCTCTCCCGATGTCACTCCGGAAAAATTTGATTCCAGCCGGGTCTTTTCGCGTTCCAGGTTAACTTCACGTTTCCGGTGCGAAGCGAGACCATTCCGGGGATCAAGATTCAGGTGGATGAATCGTCCGTGAACGTTCCCAATTTCGGACTCTTCAACGCGGAGGACGAGAGGCAAATCCGAATTTCCGTTTACTGGTACACGAGGGCCCTCCGCAGGCACAGGAGTAAGCAGTCCGGCGTTCGTTTCGCCCCGGACGTTTCGACGGAGGCACCGTGCGTTAACCCATCCGCTCTGTTTCAGTTAAGAAGAAGCTTCTGGACAGCAGGATGATGCCCCTCTACGGCGATCACAACCTGACTTTCAACATAAGGGCCGCCGTCCGGAGCTGGAAGGAGTCGGGCAAGAATTTCGGTCTTCTCGTCACCGTCGAAGACGAAGACGGCACCTTGCTGAAGGCGAGCCACTACATACGACCGATGAACTGCTCCAAGTGGGCAGGTAAGGCCGGCGACGCCGCGAACCGAGCGAAAATCCTCCGCCCGACGATGCCCCGGAGTCGGACCGCATCGGAGGAGGACTTTCGGAAGTCGGCGAAGAAAGCGTCCGAAAACGAGATGCCGAGGCGAGACCGTCCCGTTTCCTCCGCGCCGCAGAAGACGGCAGCAGCGGCTTGAAAAAAACCCGACTTCCGCTTCCCGTCCCCCAAGGGCGTTCCCAAACGGACGCGACGGAAGTTTCGTTCGGGCTTTGCCGACCGCCCGGAAACGACTTTCCGCCGCCGCTAACGGCCGGTTCTCTTTTCAGCCACCGTGAGACCGCTTCCCCTGTTCGGGTTCGATTCGCCGACGCAGTACTTCATCGAGGACACCGGCTCACTCGAGGACAGAAATGGGACGGTCAACGAAACCAACTACGACGACGAAGCCTCCCAGTTCCTGAACGATCCCGCCAAGTATCCCATCCTGGGCCTTCGCATGCGAGAGGTGTCCCACTCCGTGATGAGGAATCTGGCGCTGCTCAATTCCGCGATAATGGAGCTCGACTACCAGTTCTTCAACCTGACGCGCCGCCGGTCCCAGTCCCTCGGGACCTCCTACCAGAAGGCGAGGAAGCCGGACGGGAAGAGGGCGAGGGATCCCAAATCGAGGGTCACCTTTTTCGAGAACGTACCTTTGGGCTTTCCGATAAGTCCCGGGGCGTCGGCCGGCCCGAGCGCGGACGAGGAAGGCGACAGCGGAAGGATCGAGCCGGAGAGGCAGCCGGAAGACGGAGAGGGAAAAGCCCAACGGATGAGGCACGGACGGAAGCAGGCGGAAGTCCACTTGATCGTCGCAGAACGGCGTTAGAGGAGCAGAAAGTGCGAATTTTTATAATCGAATGGGCCTCTTTATGTATTTAGATCCGCATCGTTGCCAGTTTGCATTTTGGTTTTGTCAGCTACCCACTAAATAACACTGTACGTAAAAATAAGTGCTTTTGCCGATTTAACAGGAGTCCGGGAAAGGGTTCGCCTTCCGCGGGAACGTCCGATTCGCTTCCGGTTCCGGCCGGAGCGGCTCCGAAGAAAGGCGGACGGGACGTCCGGGCGAGTGGGGCTCTCCGCACGGAGCCGTGCAGAGAAAGGCTCTCCTCGCGGCCTTTTTTCCTTTCTTCGCGCTTCCCTTGCCCGCAGCATCGCTCCCGAGCTTTTCGAGAGAGCCGAAGCCCGACGAGCGGTCGGATGCATCGAAACGGGGGAGGCCTCGCGACGGCCTCCTCGACTCGGAAGCAGTCCCCGTCGCGGTTCCGTTCGGGGGCGAGGTTTCTGAGCGCGCCTCGGAGGCGTTCGCGCCTTGCGCCGAACGTTCCTCAGGTGGCGAGCTGCGCGGCGTTTTTCCGAACGCTGAGAATGCATTTTCCTTAGATCCTTAATTTATTACTGTCTTTATTAAAAGTATTTCTTAATTACCAACTATATTTACTATTCGTAATCGTAACTGTAAAACGTAGCAGTAATTATTAATTGTATGCATATAATTTATTTAAAAATATTAAGAATTAAAATAATACTCAAGTCGACGGTCCACTTTCAAAGATTTTTCGCCTTTCACGTTCCGGTTCGGGCCCGGGTCGCTGCCGCCGACGGACGCGCGGCGTCCCCTCCGGAGGGTGGCAGCCCCCGGGTCGTCCCGTCTCCTGCCGCCGCCCCCGATCCGTTCGGAGAGGTCCGGGGCGGATTTTCTTCCGCCGGGGAGTTCGCCCGGGAGCGGAAGTCCTCGCGCGGCGACGCCGGCCGGAAACGCTCGCGGGGCTCTGCCTCGGGTCTTCCCGCGAGCGCGACGCGGCTTCGGATTCAAGGTCGAGCGGAAACGTAAGCGGAACGCGCGGCCCGCTCGGACGCAAGCGAAAGGGCGGTCTTTCGAGAGGGCAAAACCGAAATCCGCACAAGTGCAGGTGGGAAACGTACGAAGATTGCGGACTTCGTTGCCGTCGGATCGGGCGCGGGTCGTTCTTAGAGTGGGTCCCCGCGGGCGAGGCCGTGGCAGCACGTCAAGGTCGCCAACGCAACGACGAGTTTCCGGCCAGTTCGGCAAGCGCTCAATGCGGGAAATGAGAGCTCTCGGCGGGAGTTGTGCAGGCTTCGGACACTCGCGTCGCCGATAGATTCGCACCGGACAGGAAGGTTTGGGTTTCCGCTCCGAAGGCTCTTCCGCTCGCGGTGATTTTCGCGGTGAAAATGGTTTTCCCGTTTCCGGCGACTCGAGTGCGGCGGGGAATTCCTTTCGGGCTGTGAAAATTCGGACGTCGCTCGCCCTTCGGTTTGTCCTTTCCGGTTTTTGCATGGATCGCCGCCGCCGGTCCGAGGGATCGGTTTCCTCCGAGTCTCCGGCGGGTCCCGGAGCAGTGCCGGAAGCGGATGGCTTGGACGGTGAGTGCGGTCGAACGGGAGCGTCCGATTCCTATCCCGAGATGGATTTCGGGAAAGCGGACGACGTTCGTCCCGTCTCGTTGGCCCGTTCCCGACGCCTGCCTTCCTCGCAGACGGCCGAAATCGGGTTTTGAATGTCGCGGTTCCCGCGAAACCGCATTCGGGCATTTTGCGTTCCGCGAACTCCGAACCGAGCCGTCGGAAAAGCAAAGTCATTTGACACCTCGTCGACGGTCCGTTCGATCGTCGTTGCGATACCGTCCGGCCACCGTCCTCCTCGTTCCTCCCCCTCCCCCCCGTTCGCTTTCCTTTCTCGGGAACTTCCGGTCGACTCGCTCTGCATTTCCCGGACGGCGATTCGAAGCCTCCGTTGCGAGGGGTTTGCCGCCCGCGGAGGCAGCGTCGGGAACGACCGCTCCGCGCAGCGGTTCCGATGCGTCGACCTGCCCGAAATTTATTTTTTTCTTTCTCCGAAGGGTACTTCGAGGGAACGCACGAGAGGGCGCAGGCGAACGCAGACGGAACCTTAAGAGAGTGGCCGAATGTCGGTTGCAGGTGAGTGCGGACTTCCGCTCGGTTTTCGCGCGCTTCCGTCGTTCCGGCTCTTTTTTTTTGAGGGTGTTTTTCCTTTTCGAAGAAGCGAAAAAGACGGATGCGGGGCACGGTACTTTCTTGACGTGGCACCGGGCACCGTCGCTTGACGGAGGAGCAGTTAAACGAGCACTCCGTGGTGGGATTGCGCGAATCCGCGACGGAAAGCGGTCCCGCGCTTCGCTTCCGTCGCGAAGAACCGGAAACGCCATTTGGTCAGTTCCACCGTTCGAGGAGCGGTCGGGTCCGCAATTTCCCGGCGGACGAGGATTTCGCGTAAGTCGCCGTCGCGCTCCGCGGCCAGGTTCCCGCCGGCAAATCGTTCGATTTCAGTTCTCTTCGGAGTTCCGCCTCCCTTGCGAGGCACATCAAGGATCCCGCCGCCCGAGGAACGAACCGGAAGCGCTCCCAGCAGCGTCGCCGCACTTTTCAAGTCTACGTCGAAATCGCGTCGCCCGCCGCCGGCGTCTCCCCGGTCGGGTCGTAAATCGAAAAGCGTTCTGGCAGGTCGCCTTTGGCCGCGTTTCATTTGGCCGGCAGACAATTCGAGCTGCGGATGAGGTCCGGGCCAGGACGCTGTCGGGTCGCGAGGTTTCCCGCGCCGGCGCGGCCGACGGGGTGCGCCCGTCGATTCACCTCGCGAAAACCCTGCCCCGAAGGAGGAAAGGCGAACGGACGCCTCGTCCGTTTCGTCCCGGAGGACGAGCCGCTCTTTCCGCTGCCGCCCCGGGGCGACCTTCCTCCCGACGAGTCCCTCGTGCTGTCGCTCCCGCGGGGGGCGACGGGATTTGTTTTCCGGCCACTTTCCGGAGGAAGCTCGAGTGCCTCGTCGCGGGTTTAAGGGCCGTTGAAAAGCCTCGGCTTGATGCTGTTCAAACACGCTCGTCCGCGGCAAATAACAACTTCCGACGTCGCCCATTTGCCGCGTGTTTGGGGATCATTAGGGAAGCGTCTTCTCGCACCCAAATTATTCCCATTTAGGGGCATCTTCCCTCGAGTTGCTTTCGAATTTCCCGCAGGAGCTTCCACCGAACTTCCGCACTCGATGAAAATGCGGAGGCCTCTCTCGAGCAGAGTGCCCGCGGCGTCGGCGGCGGCGAAACGCCTTCGTCACGTGCGGTTTCGGCCGTTTGCGGGGAGCGAAACCTTCGCGGACCGAAGGAGTGTGCGCACAAGTAACGAGTGTTCCTTTCAGCAGGAAAATGTCCGCTCCGGAGGAAACGTCCGTTTTCTCCCGCTCCGCCGTTCCTTCCGAGCTGGTGCTCTCGGACTGCGCGAATTCGAGACAGGACTTGAGCAAGTGTCAGAGAAAACGAGCGGGAAGCTTCCGAAGCTCGCTGCCGGAGGTGAGTCGCTTCCCGTTGGGATTTTCCGAAAAATCCCGCTGCGCTTTCGGGATTCCGTCGCCCGCCCCGAAAAACCCAAATCCAGATTATTGTTTTCACGCTTTGCAGATTTTTGCCTCCTGTTCCGCCACCAGCTTCCACGTGATGGTCGGCGTGACTTTCGCTGCCACGGCCTCCCTGCTTCCGCAGCTGGAGAACGAAGACGGCGACGTGCGAGCCACGAAAAAGCAAATTGCCTGGATCGGTAAGACTCCGAATTTCCATCCGAAGGTTCGGTCGAGGCCGACCCGACGAAGCCGACGCTTTCCGGACGCCGTCGCGCCGTCCTCGGATGCGCCGGAAGAGAGGAAGAGAAGCCCGGAGGCAAAGGGCGGTTCGAATTGCACCGCTCGCGACGGGCCGCCGTGGATGCACCCGAAATGGCGACGTCCGGATTTCCGGCCTTCTTTTTCCGGAAAACGTCTCGAAAGATCGGCGAATTAAAGAAACCTTTTCCTTTTTCCCTCAGCTATTTTCCTTTTCCGCATTTCGGACGGCCGCACCCGCGACGGCGGCGATCGGTGCTCGCGGAAAGAGCGCTCTTCGCAAGCCAACCCTTTTTCCGGTCTCGCTAACTGAACGAACGTCAACCTCGTCCCGTTTTCCGGTCCGAACGTGGAAAACTCGAGGCAAAAAATTAGCCACCAGTGCGGCGCCGGGATCCGAAAAGGATTTTCCTCCGGTGTGACATTTGGCCTTTGCCTCTGAAGATCCACGGGCTTTTCCCGTCGGGAAATCTTTTCCCGTTTCGCCTCGCAAAAAGCGTTCCCCCGATTTGTCGTCGGGAAAACCGTTCGTTTTCCCGTCGCGCAATTTCCCGACCTCTCTAAATCGGGCGCTGCCGCTTTCGCCGACGCCACTTCCGCTCGGCCGGCGAGACTGCTTTTCCTGCGGCGGAAGCTTCGGAAAAAGTGTCGGGGAAAATCACGCCGAGAGTTTTATTTTGCAGCTTCGATTTTCGTCCTGGTCGTTCCGCTTGCCAGCATTTTCTCCGGGTTCGTCATGGAGACCTTCGGCAGGCTGAACGCCGTGAAACTCTCAATTTTGCCATCCGTTGCGAGCTGCATTTTGATCGCGCTGTCCAGCGACGTCCGCATGCTGATCGGCGGAAGGTTCCTCATGGGAATCGGGGCAGGTACGGACGTTTTGCATCCGAAGCCTTCCCGAGGCACCGGCGAAAACGCTTCTCTCATTTCTTCTCTCGCGCCAGCTCTAGGTACGAATCCCGCCGTCGTGTACATCACGGAGATCACGTCGCCGGATTACAGAGGGGCACTAGTAAGCGCCGGACCGACCCTTTCTTCTCTAGGTAGCCGGAATTCGAGGTCTCGCCCTCCGCGGGCGGCCAAACTTTCCACGTCAGGTTTTCTGAAGCTTGCGTCTCGTTCCAGGCATGATGTTGGGGTATTTGTCCGGTGCGCTCTTGCCGTGGAGGACGGTATCATGGATTAACATTGCTTACTGTCTCATACCGACGTTCCTTATAATAGTTTTGTTCGTGCCGGAGAGCCCCACATGGCTGGTGTCTAAAGATCGGGTGGAGCAGGCGCGCGAGAGTTTAACGTGGCTTCTGAGATGGGAATGTGAAAGTATGCGGGTGAGTTTAGGTTCAGATACCCCGACGCGGAAGAAACGCTCGATCGGTCCCGCGAGCGGGAGCGGACGGTCGCCGAAGAGCAAACCGAGGGAGGACTCCGTCCGCTGTCGGAAAACCGGCCGGCGCAGGGGAAGCGGAACCTCGCTTCCGGCCCGTAACGCCGACGGAAGCGGGATCCATTTCGGTACCCGACATTTATCCGTGGCGCGTTACGTCCGCGATCAACCTAACCGACGGCAATAGAATGGCCGCAAACGAATCGCTGCATTTTGCGATCCGTTCCCGTCACAGAGAGAAGGAGGGATTTTTCGCGGAAGAAAGTGCGGGTATCGGAAAATCTGTCTTGCCCGCAGGAGAAGATGGTGGAGCGGAAGCTGAAGGACCTGATGGAGGACCGAGACGCGAAGCTCGCCGGCGGCGGAGATCGCTCCGCGTGGCGGAAATTGCGCGGTCTGCTGCGTCCGACGGGATACAAGCCCCTCGCGATCATGATCGTGCTGTTTGCCTTCCAGCAGTACACCGGAGTGTACATCACCACGTTTTACGCCGTTCAGTTTTTTCAGGTGGGCGTCCGCGGCCCCGGAAGAACCGGCGGGGAGACTGCTTCCGGTCGTCCACTGAGAGCTTTCTAATTCCAGGCGGCGGGGTCGTCGATGAACCCTTTCCTGGCGTCCGTTCTCATCGGCCTCACGAGGTTCGTCATGTCGATCGCGACGGTCTTCCTGCTGAAGGCGTGCGGCCGCAGGCCCCTGTGCATCGCAAGCTGCGTCGGGATGGCCGCTTTCATGGGAATCTCCGGCTTCTACACGCGACAAGTCATCCGGACAGGTTGAGCCATCGGTTATCGCTTTGCCGTCCCAAGCGAAAGCTCGTCCGAGAGGGAGAGTTTTCTGCTGCCACGACTTATTTCGCACCGTTCGCGGAGGCGCCGGGATCCGAGTTCGGATTTGCCCGCGTCGAAACCAAATGGGAAAAAGGCTTCTGCTTTTCCGCCCTCCTCGCTGTCGGAGCCGGGACGAAGACTTTTTCGGAAAATCTCCGCCTGCCACTTGCTTTGCAGCCTTTTTTTCCAGTTCCCTCCCGCCGAAGCCTCAAATCGACTAATTCTCTTGATTTCAGGTGAAAAATCGATGATTCCAGTTTACTCCATTTTATTGTACGTTTGCTTTTGCATGATAGGACTGCTCAGTCTGCCGTGGACGATGGCGGCCGAAGTCTTCCCGAACGAGATCAGGGGGTGAGTTCATTCTCCTCCTTTTTCCCCCCCGCTCCCTTCGGGGTGCCTACGGAGGGAGACCCCGATTTTGCCTGCCGCCACGATTTTTAACGGTAACTTGACTCCGTGGAACTTTCGAATTTAGATTGGCCCACGGTCTGGTCATAGCGGCGGCTCACATCATCATGTTCGCCTCGGTGCAGACCTACTACGAGATGTCGGAGTTCTTCGGAGGACACGACGGTCTTCAGTGGTTCTTCGCCTGCATGTCACTCCTCGCTCTCGTCTTCGTCTACTTCTTTCTGCCCGAAACCCACAAACTGACTCTCTTCGAAATCGAGGACTACTTCAGAAATAACACGATTTACGTTCGGAGGAAGGAAAATCGCCGGGACGCGGGACGGACTCCGAGGCGCGGAAGAGATCGGGACCTTAAAAAGCCGGAAGTTGGGGAGTCGCCCCCGGATGACGGCGCGCTCGCCAGACTCGCGGACGGAAACCACCCCGCGGGAAACCTTTCCGGCGGTGCGAGGGAAACCTTCGGGTATCTGGAGCTCGAGGGCATAGACTACATTGACAAAGATGATGTGGAATCGTTCGAGATGGGCTCCTGCCCGAAGCGGGATCCGTAAAGGCGAAAGTTTTCCGAACTTTTCCGCGTTCGCATCGCAAAGAACCGTCGAACGAGTTAAGCGAACCGCTAAAACCACGTCTCAGGGAGTCGCTCGCGGAGCGTGGCCGCTGCCGGAGTGCCCCCTGCAGCATCCGAGAACGCGGTGACTCCGTCGAATTTATTTTTACACATCGATTTTGGAGAAAATCGTCGATGTTTTTAGATGCTTCATGCTTTATTACGTTTCATCGGAAATATGTCTCTTTTCCATTTCACTTCCGGTTTTTTAGGTAGGTTTCGCTCTGGTATTCCGGTTGGGCTGATTTTTCTGTCGCTGTTCCTGTCGTCGTAACAGAACGTACGAAATTATGTTATTTTTGATATTATTCGGGACCGAGTAAAGGAGGACGGACGGGGTTAACCGTCTAAAACCGGAGGAAAAAGGAAATGTCAGAAAATTTTTCATTAAATAAAGGAAATTTAAAAAAAAAAAAAAAAATTAATTTTTGATGTGTGTATCGCATAAAATGTTAAAAAAGTCGCGGATTTGCGGAGCGTTGGATGGAAATCGACGTGAAAATTTAATTTTTATACATAAATAAAAAGGGAAATCGTAGAAATAAAAATGACGGTATCGGTAAAGTTAAGAAGGTACGAAAAAATTTAGCATTGCAAGCTGTAAATCACTTTAGCAAATGAAAATAATTTACGGAAACTCATCTCTGAAAAAAAGTATTAAAAATAAAATTCGCAAACGAAAATAATAACCTCATTTGAAAGTCACATCGAAGGAATGATGTTAGGTTAGTGAATCAAAGTAAATTTCGGTGGAAGGTTTCAACGCAGACTTATCGCAGAAGGGAGAATCAAAGGGTTGAAAGACGTTCAATAATTATCCAGAATATTAAGGGGACTGCAGGACGCGCGACAGCAATCTGGGCGAGAGCAAACGCTGCATTTCGACGGGGCGGAGGCCGGCAGAAAAGTAAGTCGTCGGGTAAAAGATCCCGGCGATCATCAGGATGGGGAAAGGTTTCGGAAAAGAAGAAAAATGCGAATCCAGAGAGAGGTTTTCCGGCTCCGGAACGCGCTTCCGGCTCCGTCCGCGAACCGGGAGGCGTCTCGAAACGTGATTTGAGGCGCGGTGTGCAACGGGACGAATCCCGCGAATCCTGCCGGATACAAAATGATTAAATTTGTCTTCCTTGCAGCAACGGATAGGTGCGATGATCGAGGCAACAGGACGTCGCGAGCTCGTCGCGCGTGGAAGTGCGGCGGAAACCGCCCTCGGACCCGCAGCACGGTAAAGCTCCGTGAAATGCGTCCGTCCATCCTGCTGAAGCAAAACCGTCGGCATCATTCGAGCGTCGTCGCAGAGCTTCCCCGAAGCGTTCGCAAATGTCGCATCTTCACCGGAGAAATTCGTCCAGGGAAACCTCGGCGACCGTTTCGTCTGCTTCTGTCCGATCGCCCGACGACGTTCCCCCGCCGCGGCACATCAAACTCATCCCTTGGGCCTGCAGACGGAAACTTCCGGTATTTCGATCTGCTTTTCCGTCGGTCGGAAATTCGCGATCGCCTTCGTCGTCGACCCGAACGCGACAGCGAGTGACGAACGGAGAGGAAACGGAAATGAACGAAACGCGACGTTTCGACTCTCCGACTCGCGCACTTTTCGATGCTGCTCGAACGGAACTTCCGGCGAACGAGACGGTTTCTGCATTGTGCGAACGGCGAACGAGAATCACGTCGCGGGCGAGGACTCGATTTTTGTTCTAAACTATAAATAACGTCGGTTTCTGGGGGCAAACGCGTTCTCTCGGACGATCGGCATTTGAGATGGAAATAACAGTTAAAAAGCGCGGGAGAGAGAGAGGCCTCCGTCTTCGTCAGCGGCTCGGCTCGGTTTCGCGGTCTGCACGAACGGAAACCGAACAGTGCGAACGTGCACGGCAAACATCGGTTTTCGGTGCAGGAAGAGGGTGGAAAAAAATTTCGGTTGCTCTGCGGTCGCTTAAAATGTCGAAGGTGCATTTATTATTGTAAGCAATTTTTCATTTCAACTATTTTTCCAAGCACTACTGAGCCTCTTCGGCGACGAAGTTCGAAATGACGTCACTTCCATTGATGCGCCGGCGGATCGGAAGTGCGTCCAGCGTCTCTCTTGAACATCGGCGCCTTCTGATACATCGGTCTCTCGTATTCGGACTCGAGGATCTGCAAGCAGAGACAGATTTAGCTTATTAGCGCCGAGGTCTTCTTATGCGCCCTTTCGCCTGCGTCGACAAACCCGGAGAGCGGAAGGCTGGAAATCAGCAGGAGAGCTCTTTGCCGTCCCCTTCGATCGGGCACTCGCTTAGCGGTCGGCTTTGGCGCGAGAACCTTCGGGGAGAATTGGTCTTGCTCCGGAAGCCGCCGCAGCGAAAGCGGAAGCCAAAGCAAAAGTACCTCTCTTAACATCTCCCTCAGTTTGTCGAGCCTGTCGGAGTTTTCCCTCGTGGGAAGCCATCTTGACGTGACGCAAGTGGCTGCCACCAGCACCAGCAAGAGAGCGGCCTCCTTCCTCATGTTTCGAGCGGTCGGCGACGATCGTCTGCAATCGAATAATCGCGTTCACTTAACCTGTTACTGTCGTCGGGAAGGTGCGGAACATTCGTTTGGTCGACCTCCTGCATGGTGGGGGGGCGCGCGGCAACGTCTAAGGGATTCGGGCCGCGGGGATTTGCTCTCGGAAGCCGATAAGCTGCACCCAAACGAGTTGGGTTGCGTGCCCAATCTGCTGCCACGTTTCATGAAGCTTCCGCTGAAAAAAAGGAAGTCGGAACGTGGATTTGCGCCTGTTCGCGACGGGAAGCATCGGTCCCCAGGTCTCCTTTGAGAGCGGCCACTCGCTGGGTTTGCCTACGGAGCCTGACACTTTGCGACGCGGAGTGTCGAGAACATTTCGCTGGCGGCTCTTTCACGGATAAAGCTCCTTGCGCGAAGGGCGGATTTTCTCCGTTTTCCCGCGTTGTCAGCTAAAAGCTTCTTTATCTGGCTCACCATTATTTGCACCCTTCTGTTACCGAATTGCATCCGGCAGAAATTCTGCCGGCCGAAAGACCTCCTTTCTGGAGACGGTTGCCCGCCCGTGCCGCGTTTCGCCCAAAATTCAAACCCTCCCGGGAAACCTGACTTTTCGGGGCGATCAAGGGCCGAACCCCTGCTTATCCCGCATTTAAGTTCGGAGTTCCTGTCGGGTCGCTAAGCACGAGGAGGAAGTAGCCGAACGGAAATAAGCGTAGACCTCACCTGCGTTACCGCGTGAATCCGATGCAAGAAGCAGCCAATCGCCCGTAAGCTCGTGGAGAAATTTTATCCAGACGCACCGGCGGCCAAAACTGAGTCGAACGTCAGCAGCGGGGAGCTTTTATAAGCTTAATCTGGGGGGGGACTTTTCGAAGTTTTGGAAGTGCGGCTCTCGTGGAGACCGAAAACGGCGCAGGTTCCCGCGTCTAGACATTCCGGTGGTTCTCCCGCTTCCTTTTCGATCCCCTCTCCCTTCCTGCGAGGAACTGCCACTTCTTTCGAGAATCGATTCCGCCGCCCCCGCAGCTTTAACTTCTTCGATCGATGGCGAATCGAAGTCGCGAGATTCTCGCTCGGTGGCTTTTCCGGGGGGAGGCGAACATTGTCCGGGCCCACGTTTGACGTTCTGCGTTCGTCGTCCCCGTTCGGATTCGGAGCCTTCAAAATTTTTACTTCGCCGCCGAACTTCGGCCCAATCCCGACCCGGTCCAGCGGGGGGCGCATTTCCCTCCCGTCATGTTTCGCGTCGGGAATTCCGCATCCCAAATTTAATGAAAAGTTTGCCGATCTGGCGCCGAGATTCCGGATCGCCGATTATTTGGGTTTCCACGCCCGGGACGCAATTTGGACGTCGGTCTCGTTATTTTCTTCTTCGTTTCCGATAAAACGTGCGCACCGCACCGAAGGCGAACGCTCTCCGAGAGCGCCGCCCATCAAAGAGCAAACCGTTCGAAGTGGCAAGTTTGCCGTTCGGGTAAAGGCCCGGCGATCGCGTCTGCTTGGCCAAACTGAAAATTGTACCGGAAACGAAGGAATAACACCGGGCGCTTCCTTTCGGTTCCTGCTTTGGAGACCTCTCCCGGGAAGCACCGCATTCTTTCCTTCGATGCGCCGACGACAATCGCATCTGAAAATTCGGACGAGGCTCGCTGGAACTGGAGCACTTGCTGTCCTTCTTGGGTTGCCCTGCACGTAGTTGTCTTCGGCAATAAACCGACATATTTGTATTCGGCGTCATAAATAATCTCGTACGGGACACGAAGTTTTACTCCCCATAAATTTCAATAATAAACAGCCCTCACTGTTAATGTCCCAATTCGACGCGATCGCGGCGTAGAAAACTCCTGCAGGAAATTTTTCACCGCGGCTCGTCCTCGCAACCCTCGGCGTCGAAAGAACTGCAGTTGCCGCGGCACTCCACGATTCGCACTTCCGTTTCCGACGTCCAAATTTACCAAAACTCCAGCGTTCGACTCGACTGCGGCAGCCCCCATCCCGGCCGTTCGATTCGTAAGCCGAGGTGCACCAAACCGTCCAGGCTTTGCCTGCTTCTCAGTTGCTGCTCGGGACATGTTCGGCAACGAATGTTACACGAGAGAGTACTTGCTCCGTCGATCAGAGTGCGGCCGTGCGTTCCCCGCCAAAAGCAAGAAGACATCTCTGAGTTTATGCGGAAATCGCCTTATAAAATAATCAAATATGGGCTCGGCGAAGGTGCTGGGCGTCCGAGGCAACCCCCCCCCCCCCAAAATACTTCGGTGAAAACGAAGCACTGCCCCATTTAGCACCGAGCAGAAAGCATTTTTCCGGTCGCCCGCAGGGGGCGATTCGTTCCACCGGCTGAAATGCACGACCGGGAGACCGACCAGTGCTGACAGTTTGTCAACCTGCAGCGGCGGAACTTGCCACCGATCACTTTCACCTTCCGACGATAAAAAGACCGTTTCGTACCTGACGCGAAACGTGCTTTTTTCGTACCTGTCCCGGGGAGGGTTTCCGGCACGTCGATTTCCCGGGCCGCTCCTCAGCCGCCCCGGGAACGGAGCGATGGCCAGCTTTGGGAAACGCATCCGTCAATATCGCGACGGACGAGTGACTCAGACAACGGGGAAAATTTTTCCACAAAAACAACAAGGAACGTGAGTAAACATTTTGGAGGCACTCTCGGCGCCAGCATCTCAGACATTTCCTCCGAAAACTTCTCGAAAAGGAGCCTTCGCTTCCTCCTGACATTTTTTTATGTTCTCGTTTATGGGACTTTCCCTTATATTTTTCCGTGGAGGCGAAAATGAAAACGTGCTTAAGTAATGAGAAGCCATCAAAGCAACATTAAATATTCGCGGGATAAGTTTCCTTGTCATTTTAACGTCCGCGTCAAACCATCAATATCGATTTCGCTATAAATAAAAAGCTTCATAAGCTAAACGCAGGGACAGTGCCAGAAAAACAACACTTCTTTATGGCCGCGTTTGAAGATGGTCGATTTTATGATCGAAAGGCTGGAGGAAGGAGCGATGCTCTTTCGCTGTCGGCAGGGCGGAAACCGCAGTGCATTTGCCGTTCCCTTGCCCTGTCGCTGGCCGGGGCAGCACCGGAAACTACGGATTTCTTCCTTTTCCTCGGGTTAGGTTAGCCACTGCCCGGAAATCGAAAATCGTCCGGGAAATGCTTTCGCCCAAAATGTTCCCGGTCTTTTGGGGCTCGGCCCACGAAAAAAGTCAGGTATCGGAGACGTGTCGGGCTCCGGTCCATCATCCTCTCCCCCGGGTTGACTTCTTTCCTTTCAAAGAACACCCGAACTTCGTTTCACAAACCTGAAAGCAGTCGCTTTCCGCGCATCGCATTTCAGCATTCGCGCTCTGGGATTGTCGCCGAAGGATGCGGCCCCCGACTTCCGACAGGATCGATGTCAAAATCGTTTTTGCTCCCGCAGTCTGCCGCTGCGGTCCACCCCTAGTCGGAGTCCCGAATGGGAAAAAAACCACTTGAATTTCGGGACCGTGTGCTCAAGTGGTGCCGATCACTAAAAGACCGGAAGTACGAGACTGAGATGGGCTTGTTCAAATATCGAACGAAAACAAGAGCTGAAAAAGCAGAAAAATCCTGAAAAAGGATGAGCCAAGAATAAAAACCGCGGCCTTTAATTCTGCCGATACCCGCATTCGGATAAGTAAAACACGGTGCCGCAGCTTTCTTTTTAATAAGTGCGCTTTAGTGGTTCATTTTCAGAGCTTTTCCGTTCAGCGACCAACTTGTATAATGCAACTGGAATTCATTAAGTTCAGGAGAATGATTATCGTGGATATAAACAACTCTGAAGGCGAAAAGGAAATTCTACAAACCATATTTTCAAGAATAAGCGATTTTAATGAAAAAAACTTTACATTCATATTTACGATCAATCATACAAGTGAATAACATATAAATAAGACTACAACAATCGCATTGTATTAATAATCGTGGTGAAGCAGAGCTGATCGTTTCCTGCAGAGCCACTGTCCCCTTCCACAAAACGAGAAAGCAGAAAGGAATGAAAGGGAAAGCAACCTCCGGTGCTTTGCCCATTGTCCAGGTTCCTTTTTCCTGCTTAGCAAGGTTTCCACAAGAGGATAAGACGAGCAGAGCACTCGGAGACATCTTCCATGCCCCCTTTGTGCTGCGCTGCGATCGGACGCGAGGATGTGGTCCGGCGTGCTTGAAATCACCCCTTATACAGTTTTCATTAGCCCCTATTTAAATTTGCACGATCGGTGTAAGGAAGCGATTCAGCAGTTCAATGAAAACTGATTGGCTTTGGCGCGTCCCGAATAACGAGAACCGTGATCGGGGATGCTGCGGTCATTTTAAACTTAAGTTTTTGGGCCGTTCAAATTCAAAATAGAAGAATCCGAAACTCAAAAAGTAAAATGGGGAAAATAACAATCCCTTGGGTCCGCAAAGTGCGCCGAAACCCCTCCGGCTCTTGTAAGGCGACCCCGCGACTCGTCGCCGAGGAAATGCGAAGGACTCCGCAAATCCGGGAAATGCCGAGGAGGAAAATTCTGCGTGGACAAAGCCTCCGAGTTGCTTTCCCGCCCGTCGCGGTCACCGTCCAAAATTTTTCCTTTGTTTGCACGGGAATCTCTTAACAAAACGAGTGGGAAACAACAATGTTTTGGCCCTTGACTTTAATAGAATGCGATGATGTCAATAAAAACAAAATTGCTTTCGATATTAATACTACAAATACTAATTTAAATACTTGTGAAACAATTTATCTGTATCGTTGTAATTTTACATGTGTGTATATATATATATGCATATTAAATACTTTTATGCTTTTTAACTATTTTTATTTTTCAATACAATCTAATACTCATTCACTATTTAATGCTGAATTAGTTTCATAAAATAAATTAATGAGCCTCGGTTTGATTTCAATTACAACGTCCCATTAAAAGGAGAAAAGAAAAGACTGGAAAAGATTCTTTCATTTCCGAAAAGTAAATGAGAGTTTTTAAACCAAAAAGGAAGAAAAATTAGCTTTATATATCGATAAACATCAACTGCAAATAATTTCTCACGATTTTGAAAAGTTCAACGTAAGGGAAAAAGGATAAGGCAGCAGCGCTGGCTGCCGTTGCCGAAGAGGACCGCAGTGAATAACTCCGCAAGTACCTCTGAACCGCTGACTCTGCTGAAAAGTCATTGCAAAACACATTTTAATAACTCCTCCGAATTTTATATAAAGATCTTTTACCTTTCAACTTCGCACTCGCGCAAAGCAAACAGGAAGCTATCCCGAAAAGAATCGAAATGGGCCAAAACTCCAAACGGCTACCTTTGACTCTTTTTGACCGTCAAGGAATGGAAGCAGATCGGGGAATGAAAATTCCGAGCTGCCAACTTGAGGAAGAAAATAAATTATACGAAGAATTTTGGAAAAGGTAAAAGCGTTCAGGCTTTCACGCTGTGCCGTCACGCTGGAGAGAGAAAATTAGAAAATAAATTTCAGAATTCAATCAAAAATCATTTGCGACATCACACAAGTATCACCATGTTAAAAAGGTTTGATTTTTTCAGTTGCGATTTTGAATTGATTATCGAGGAAAACTTTTAAGAGATCGACATAAACCGTGAGGCATACATTGAAAAGGTGTTGGTTTCAGTGTCGAACACGACATCTTTTCAAAGGTCTTTGTTAAGTTGCCAAACTGCTTGCGTGCACACGGATGTGACGAAAATTTTCCAGGTTTTTCTGCCTGCTGCTTGCCACAACCCACAACGAGGTGTTTTACTTTCCACGCCTTCGCCGTATCACTGGAGTTCTCCTCTCGGCGGTTGTTCGTCCGTGAATGTGGAACAAGAGAAGTTTTGAGGTCTCCTCAGATTAAAGAGTCGCAAATGCATTTTGAGTGACGCGAAATAAAATTCTTGAAAAGGAAACGGCAAGAACTTTTCCAGGTCTCACGTTGAATGGCAAATGAAAAATAACACCGTGATATTCACGATGGGAAAAGCAGAATTTTTCCAACTCGCAAAGGACTTTTCGCATTTTTAATTTCTAATTGGAACCAACACGAGGCGAAGATGTTCGTTTGCATCTGCGTGTTCATCATCTCACTTTTACCATATGTACATTCGATACATCGGTAGTTTAACAATATTATAATATTTAATAAACATGTCCATCATTACGATAAATCAAAAGATAATATCGATATAATAATATTTTTTATCTTTACTAATTTTACATAAAGATCTATTTTCGTGGATAATTAAAATTTTTCCTCCTAAAGTGATACATAACCAGAAGGGAAAATAATTGCTAAGTACCTTCAATCTTAATAATTAGGTTCTGTTAAAGTTTTAAAAAGTTTTGAATCGTTCACATAGAATATTTCAAGTGAAAATGAAAATTAGCCACGTCGAATGCTTCGGTTAAGGAGAAAAGGAAAAACGACCCGGAGAATGAAAAGCTTTCCCTAGACTTTCGACGGAAAGGTTTGCCTTTTAACCTCCTTTGGCGGGTTCCTGCGTTCCCGGACTCTGGGGCGGCATCATCGGCTGCTGGTACATGATCGGCTGCTGCGGAGGTGGATTATCTGGCATGAATTTCACTGAAATCAATATACAACGAGGAATTATGCTCCGTTTTTTCGAAAAATTTCGGCTTTAAACTTGACAACTGATCAGACGAAATAAAATAATGCCGTCCTTCATCGCTTACAGTTGCTCAAGTTTACTATGCTCACGCTATTTCCTTTTAAATTCAAACATATTCTCTAATGCAAATCAGGTACTGGAATCGATCTATAAAACACCAAACGTGCAACAAAGTTACACTAAAAGGAGGGCTTTTGAAAGGAGCAGGAAAGGAGAACTCTTAGATGTAAAAAAACTTAATGTTGTAGGTATCAAGCTCGTAAACGTGGTACCTACCTAAACATGTACTACTATTATATGCATTACGATTCTCTCGCTCGTTCACGAAAGGAATTCGATTCGACAGAGTATCACTCAAGTAGGTTCATACGCCAAAGGTGCCTTGCAGTGGCTCCATAAAGCAAGGTGTACGTCGAAAAAAGTACTTGCTACACGTATTTCGGGTAAATTGTGCAAGAAATTCCGATCTCCAATGGAATTTCTCTTCATGTCACTCGCGCAGTGAAATGCGAATTCTCCATCATTCGGAGCGCAATTAATTGTGTTAAGAAAACAAAGGTATCCGGTGAAGCTGCCTGGACCGAGAAAGCTAGTGGTCGCCTGCTGTCTCTTATGGTCTTCTGAACGAAATACACGTCTAAAACATGATCGAAAACCTGATTATGGTGCCTTCCGCTAATCTCATCCCAAAAGTTAACGAAACAATCGCGACATCAAAGTTAAATGACACTGATTAAACGTAAATTTAACAATCGCGCTGTTGGACGACATGAAAGTGGAAAGCCCTCCGATGGCACGCCGTGGCAGGATGCTTCCAGGATATTGAAATAAATGAGACAGTGGTTCACCCCCTGGATCCTTTTGCAGCCTGGAATTGCATTCGTCTTAGCCTCAAAGGGTGCCTAAAGCAATTTTCGACATTTCGAGAACGACATTCGAAGAACGTCTGCGATTTATATCAGCAGCAGGAGATTTGAGTGCAGTCCTGCCGAAACGATCCCTTCAATATGGACTTTACATCATCACGGAGTGCGCAGAACAAGTGTGGTTCGGTCTTTCCCACAGATAAATTCTTCTGCAACATCACCGCATTCGATTTTGAACGGTGCATCGGATCTTTTGCCTTTGGAATAAGTGAAGGAATCGCAAAAATCTTGTTTCTTTACAGAAGTATGATCTCGAGAATTGAAATCGAAAAAATTGAAATATCAAAAAATATTGGTAATAAAATTTGGAAATGCAAGCAATGAGGAAAGAAACCATTTCCCCAAAAAGCTGAGGTAAAGAAAGGCGAAAAGAAAAGAACAAATAAGATTAGACGCATAAAACCAGATTCTAAAATATATTTTTAAGACGTCATGTACTAAAATCAATAATACAACGTGATAGAAATAGAGAATCTCAATAATAAAGAAGGAAGAAAAATTAGGAAGAGGGAGCTGCATCCAACGAAAGAGTAAATGGAGAAATGAAAGGGGCAACAATGGGGAATCAGAACGGGAAGCTGACGAAAAAAGTACATGGATTATTTTCAGATGCCATCATTTTACAATTTTCGACATCCTGGCGCAACAAAGCTCTTCAGACGCTCCGTTTCGTGGGCGCGCGACACAAGCGATTTCCTAACTCGAACACGTTGTCGACTACTTTGCTTAACTCCGTGCGACGAAAAACAGCTGGAAAATTCCATGAAACTTTCACATAAGAAAAAGAACAATAACGTTACCGTTTCGGCCACTATCCAAAGGGTTGGGCGACCGATAAAGTCTTAAGTAGTCACAGGTTGGCAGGGCCGATTATGGGAGATGTCAGGTCGAAGATGAACCAAAAATCACCCGGTTTCCATAACAGGGATCAAATTACGGTAATGAATCTTAAACCGAAAAAGTTAATGAATGTGACCGCTTACAAGTTATTCAATGGAAGATGCTGACTGTGCTGTTCATATCGAAAACCCCGAAGTTACGACTACTCAGCAAATAAACTCAACGGCAGCAAAACGCTGAATATAATTGCTGCAGATATTCGAGGCCATTCGGAGGTCATCCAGTCAGAAAACCTCAGGAAATGGTATACGATGTTAAACTTATACGTCGTGCGACAATTCTGCAATTTGGCAAACTGCAGATTAATGTGAGGACACACGGGAATGAATTAGATTTCATTTATTTTTAACTGATCAGCCGATTTATTTCTAATTCAATAGCCGTACATGAAGATTACAGCTACAGAACATGCAACAAGTTGCTTGACACTACGAAGCAGAAATTAACAATACGTACATCAAGAATAAACCAACAGATGTAAAAAGTGCAGGAAACAAAAACGAGAATGTAACATTCAGCAACACTCATGAATAAATTTTTTACAAACAATAAGATCAAGTATCCATTGACAATAAGATCATCGACAAATAATATGCGGCTGCATTTGTGCCATATGGACTGGGTCAGTCTGTCATATTAGTAATGACAGATTGATAAGAACAAATACGGAATCGTCGGATGTCAAGTTGTGCATCTTGATCGAGGCTTAGGAACGTTTTACAGAGCTGAAGATAGAATTTCCATTCGAAAAGTAGATACCGTAATATATATTTTTTAAGAACAAAAAAAAGTTGTGCGATATCAGAGCAATAGTTAAAGCATATATATATATATACGTAAAAAGTTATAAATAGACGATCAATGTGTCGAACAGATTTCGGCGGTAAAAAAACACCCATATAATACTAGTATCAGAGGCATGCGGGCTACTTCCATACAGGCCAACATTGTATGGTGTCACCTGTTACTCAGATGCTTATCGCACTGATCTTTTTTCTTTATGTTACAGAAAGGCAAGACAACAAAAAATCTGCACCTCAGAAAACAACAAAAAAACAGAAAACAGAAAAATTACTGTTGTGTAGGAGACGTCCTTTAAAACCGATCGCAACATCGCCTTATACACTCATAAGATCATTTTGGCAGAAGTTTAGCCTCTTTCCTCATGTCATTCCAGATGAGAGCATATATTGCTCAAAGACGACAACTGTTGCAGATGCTGGGAAAAACCAGAAACAGTCCGGCGCAACATAGATCCAGGCAGGCTCGGAACCATTTACTCAGGCACAATCAAATCGGTAATGGAAACCAAATAAAAAAATGGTCTTAAAATGTTTATTTTTTTACGGTAGAACGCCACAACCCGTGGCGTAGGAGATAAACGTTCACGCGGGCCTCACTGACACATCCTCGGTGGGCAACACACCGGCAGCTTTGCAGAAGTACTCGAAAGCTTGGATTAAACGCAACAAGCTGTGCACCCGTGCACGGAACAAAAACAATCAGCACTGCAAGTGCAGTCGCCCGTTTTTTTCATTGGGATTCTCACCGAAAAGCTATGGAATAAAATAAATAATTAAATAATAATGATAATAATAAAAATAATAAGGATTACAATAAGAAATGTTAACATCATATACATATATTTTTCAGACTAATATCTAACATGTATAAGTGCAATACATACAAAGGTATTATACATATATGAGCTATGCTTTGGAAAGAATTAAAATAATTTTAATATAAGCGCAGAAGAAGAAGCTTAAGGTTTAAGAAGAGGGATGGGGAACAAAGCAGGATGGAGAAAAGCTTAGCTAAAGTTTAGCTTTGTTTTCCTCAATTGTGCCCGCGTAAGCAGATTGCTGATTGCATATAGTCTTGAAAGTGCGAAAATACGGATGGTCGCAATGGTCGCAGCGCAACAGCGTAGAATCTGGAAAACGACTCTCGGAAAATTCCTTCCGAAAGGTTGCAACCGTCGATGTTGGCTCGCGAAGGCTTTTTCTTAAGAGAAACGCAGGTAGCATCGACCGCAGGTACATTGCAGATAAAAAGTGTGCGCAACTGCGCCTACGATACTAGAAACGCATCAGCTATCATTTATGTTTATTATTTATTTCTTTATTCCTCTATAGTCTATAGTATTTATAACAGTATTGCTTAGTATTTAATTATTTTGAAGTTGCTTAAAATTATCTGGAACCGGTTATGATGACAAATTATATAAGATAATATTATATACATAACGTTGTAGTGTAACAAATTTTATTTTAAATTATAGAATTCTAATCTGTGGGTTACTCACATGTGTATTATATATATATGTAACGCTTAATGTAATACAATATAATATTAAATTAAACAGTTATATTACATATAAATTTATAATTTGATACATCGTACTTGTAATATAACTTATGGTTTTCATTAAATTAGCATTATGCTCAATATGTAAATAGCTTTTTTTAAGACACCGGGAAAAGTTATGCAGAATGAACAAGAAAAACATTTCTTTACAAATCATCACGACATTTAAAAGGCATTCACTAAATACACAAAAAATTAATGTTACTGTTGGCACTCAAAATCTTTAACCTCGTCCGTTACAGCAATGCATATCACTGGCCGACGGGTTACTTTTGCATTTTCTGCACTCGAGTTGGGTATCGAGATTGGCTGCTCACGAGGGTTTCGAGCTCGGAATATTTCGCTTTGATCACATTGAAAAGCTAAGTCTACACAAGATAACTGTCATGCACTGTGATGTGCTTTCCTCTGAGAATCATAGAAAAACGCGTTATAACAGGCATCTCTTGACGGAACTGGAATATTCTCATCGATGATTATCGTCGATCAAGCAGTTGAGATATTGACGAACAAATATGGGAAGAAGAATAAAAGAAATGGAAATATTTTAAATGCAAAAACTCGACGACACGGGTGCCTATTGTACGACAATGGGCTGGCTCCTTTGAACTATCTGGAGCAAAAATTGACAAAATTTTCAAGCAGAGCAAACGAACGTTAACATTAAAACAATAACCGAGATAGTTTTTTAACGTGAATCGGACGCATTTCTAATAGAAAATGTTCCAGTGCCTGAACCAGAACGAAGATGCTGTTGTTATGTACATATTTAAGGTAGTCAGCAGCAATCTGGGCTGCAGCGGACACAAATATTTTTCCTAAACGGCTTATTACATTGCTGGTTTCCTTCTGTTACGATAACCCGTCGACGCAAAGATCAACAGCACCGATGCAGTTAAAGCCTAATAAATAAACGTGAACTTAAGACTAGCAAGTCGGCCAAGACTGTTCGCCGGGGGCAAACACAGGCACCGGAACGCGGGGCATGCGAGCAGGCACCAGAAAGGTTTAGCAGAATGTTCGACGGTGCAGAGTTTTCCGGATTTCAGGTGAAAAGCTGCTTTGCTTGGGATGCTTCGCTGATTCGGGTTCGGTGAATTTTTAATTTTAAATAAAATCATGGTCATTGCAGAGTATATGACCCACGAAATACCTAATAATGATTATGGTAATAATATCAGTTGTCAGAGCTTTCGCCTTTCAAACAAAAGCCAACAAGAACGCAAATATCTAATGTACTATTTGAAGAAAGAAGGTTAAAGAAAGGCAGAAATTGAAAGAGTGAAATACAGCAAACATTTTACAAGTGAACAAAACTAAAAATTGCTCCTCGATGTAGCCTTCCGCATTTGTATTTTCCGTCTGCAAATCAAAAAGGAAAAAAAAATTGGCAATTTTCCTTTGCTTTTCCGTTTGTGTCGTGAAAATCGTGGATGGAGAAATTTTATTAAAAACCTCTTAGTATTTCGTTCGCAAGTTTTACATGCGACTTCCAATTTCATCGGTGATTCTGCCATTTTCACTGTATGAAATATCTGTCTAAAAACGCATTATTACATGAATCGCCAATACATAAAAAATTTTTAATGCCAGTTTGTAACAGACACAGATCGATGTCATGGGTGAAAACATAAAACAATAAAATTATTGTAAGAGATTTCCAACAGAATTTTTTTACAAGTTACGTTTCACGTGAGGCAGTATCACTGCAAGCATATTTTTTATTGTATCTGCCTCAACAGTTTTATAAGAATAAAACCGTCAAATTTTAATGTTTTTAAAATGCTTTTCACCTTTTAGGAAGTTAAGATCGGAGCGAGACCGAAGTATTTGGAATGGAAGTATGGAAAATTATGATTCGGAGGAAAGCGTCAGGTTTTTGGGAGGCACCGTCAGGCGGGATTACCACGGATGTTGCATCAAGCAATGCCAGGTTTTAGGTTTATAGTAGTTTTTATTTGAAATCTGCTACCTGAATTGTACCACGTCCGTAATTTTAGAAGATACAGAAGTAAGCTAAGAGAGTGTATTAAAGGAATGAAAATGAATTCAACAACTGCACCCTGTTCAGAATTGTATCGGAAAATTCGGGCACATGAAACGTATCCGGTTTGGACGAACGCAACAATTTTGATCGAAAATTTTCAAGTTCACGCTGTTTGCAGGCATCGTTTTAATATTAAAATTATGGGTACTACAGGATTGTCGAAAAAACTAATTTTAAGCGATCCACGCTCGAATATTGCGCGAGAAAATTTAAGCTCAACAAAAAGATTTTCTGATTCGCCGCTTCTTAGCATACGAAATTAGAGTTCTGAGATCGTAAAGACATCGCATTGTATGGAAGAGGCTGTTGTAATTACTGAAAATTAAACACATCGATTCTACAAAATGGAATCCCATTTGAAAAAAGAAAAATACTGCAAGCTGCTACATTGCCTTGTATTTCAAGAACGTCAACACTGAGATTAGTATTAATTTTTAATTTTTTATTCGTTGAAATGTTCGAATGTGGAATGTTTCTTCCACGGCTACATTTTTATATGCTTCCTTTTCCTTAATAATTTTCCTATCTCTGGCCATTAAAATTCTTCTCTTTTATTCAGTAACATTTTTAGATGTTATTAATCTTGCATGCAAAGTGATCCGATTTATCTGCTTGAAGCAATATCTTTGCCAATATTTTTTGTTTAAAGTATAATAGTTAAGTCAGAAAATTTTTCCAGTTCTCTTAATTTCTCTAAATTTCCGTAGGAAAAAAAAATGTTTAATTTTCGAATTTTAAGATTATATAAAGTATATTGCTTAATTTTCTAAGTTGTCATCTACAACAACTGTATGAGTGCTCTCTTCGTGCATTAGGTGAAAAAATCAAATTTATAACCGATAACTATTATTAAGACATTTTATTTAGCTTTTAATAATATATCAAAATAACTTCAATTTTTATTTTTTATTTTTCAACAGTTTATAATTTTTAATTTAACTAGAGAAAAATCAAAGACTTTCACTTTTAATATAAAATTCAAATAGGATTTTTAGATGCGCAAAATATTTTATTTCTTTCAAATGGAATTCCAAATTATATACTAATAAAGGCACATAGATTCAACATAAATTTTGTCGTCTAACCTTTGAATCATATTCTTCCTAAAACTCTGATATTTCACTATAATACTAAACATGAGTTACACGAGTTTGGCTAAAAAAACAGAAATAAATTTTCATTTTTCTTTATTGTTATTATTAACAGAACTGTTACAGTTTTCGGCTGTCTACGAGGCAGGGGAGCCTTCAGAAATTTTAGGACATTCGCGTTAATTAAGATTTTCATTCCGATTTCCAATGATCGACCTGATTCTAAATAAACTTAATACATCGACAGCAGAAATATTTCATGTTAAGAAATATAAAAAAAATATAATATTTGATTCGTCTGTAAAATCGAAATTTGCCTGGAAATTAAAGTTGTAGAATTATGATTCGATAATTATGTTGTGTAACCTAAGCACTCTTCATTTTTCTTTCCTGTTCAAACTATCTTTCATTTTTTATTCATTATTAGCAAAGGACTTAAACAGAATATTGATGCAAATAAATGTGTCAAATTTCTAACAGAAAAAAATAATGTGGAAATTTCTGCAAGCTCTGTTTTATTATTAAGTGTAACATTTAGGAGATGTCTCTAACTGATGTTGACGTTTAAAATAAACAACAAATGATTTTGGCTCAAGATTATGAACTTTTCATATTTATCCCTCTCAACACTTTACCTAATTCAAATAATGAAAGTCCTAATCTGATTTATAAATTTGTTAATTTACAACTCGAAAACAATTCAGTTCTAAATTCTGAAACATGGAACAATTAAAATTCGGGATTTGTATTTTTAAGGTTAAAAGGGTTAGCCAGTCCTTATGCAAAATAACGTTAGTATTGGACAGAAAATATGACTGCTGAGATGGACTCAAAATAATGGTGGAGTCATTTTCGTTCACGTTGAATTCCAGACACAAGTCCGGAGCCGGAAAAACTAATATTTTAATTTAAACGTAAACGCGGTTGTATAATTGTCAGTGTAGCATGTTGGGTTTGCTAAATGAAATGAGATTGTGGCGGAAGCCTACGTTGAGACTCGTGTGATGTTGAAGAAAATTTTCAGGTTTACATTTTCAACATTTTATTACGAGAAATTTTGGAAAGTAGTTTGAAGAGAAGAGAAACATTGATATAGCATGATGCTTTTGTCCGTGAAGCAATTGCGCGTGCACAATATCAAAATGTGAAAATGAATCGATTGATTTTCGTTCGTTGCCGCAGTTCTAAGATCATTAAATTAAGGATGCTGATTTAAAACGCTGAAGAATGTCAAATAAAGGAGGTGTCAACGTATATATTGGATCATACAGTCAGATTCGTCGACTTTCACTAACACTTGGGATCTGAAAAAATGTTAACGATTCCAACTGTAATGGTGAGGAATCGTCATCTTCAAATAGGAAACCAATCGCTGGCGGAATCACGGCCATTGCAGAGAGCATCAGTGATCAAGAAGCTGGGGACAACATTGATAAAAAAGAAAATTAGAAAATAAGCAGCTTCACGGTAAAAAGTAGCCGAAGTTGAAAAATAAAAGGTAAATTCAGAATTCGTGAACTTGGTTTTATTGGAAAATGGAGGCAGGGGCTCGACCTCTGCCACACAAAGTCGGCAGAGATCGCATTGCCGAAGCAGAAAATTACTTACCGACAATTATGGCCAAAATTACCAAACCAATTACTCCCATTATTATCATCATTTTTAAATTTTGTAGCCAAAACTTTCTTTTTAACTTTCCGGCCTGCTGCTCAAACTGAGAGGCTCCTTGTTGCAGGGCATCTGCAATCAACAAAATCGTTACGATTTTGATTGGTTACGTCAAAGGAGAAGAACAAGAATCGGAGCAGAAGCCGCTCGGATGATGGCGCATGAACGGAAAAAGGCTCAAAAACCATCCTTTGAGTATCTGCTTCGAGGAAGAGCTCAGATCCGGATTAATTGAACTGCCGCATAGCCTTACCTGCCCTGTCATCCAATTCCGACAACTTCTGATCTCGTTCCAAAACCTTTTCTACGTTCGTTTTCATTATGTCAACTACCTGCGGGATAATGAAAGCAAAATTGAAAACTCATTTTTCAGAGTACTTTTTCTCTCAAAAAGAGCTCCGCAATTAGGTACCTCATCGACTTGTGCCTGAGTCTGCTGCAATCTTTTCTGTGCCGCAATCTGCTGCGGCGTCCTGGGTCCTCCTATCGGTTCTCCGTCCGGTCCTACTTGCGGTGGGAGCGACCCTGGAGGGCCACTCGGAGCTCCTTCCGTAGCCCTGCAAAAAGAAATAGTTTTAAATGTCATCGGATGTAAACTCTGCAGAATGCTCGTTCGAAGTTCTCCACGTTTAGAATGCGAAAATCGGGGTTCAAATAAATTTTCGAGCTGATTCAAAAAATTGGGGAAGACATATAAATCAAATCCATCCGTTCGTTGACCTACTTTTACATATTTATTAAAAATTGTTAGAAATTATTAGCCATTAGTGAATAAATAAAAAATGGAATTTTAAAAATTAAAACGAGAAAAATCGTTGCGGTACAATAAAAGTACATTGAGAAAAAAGAACATTTTTAGGTCTCCAGAAAAAAAAAGGCCTCCATTTTCTCATGTAGGCAACCGCATCTAAATGTCACAGCAAAATATTTAAAAAAGTTCTAAGATTTTAAATTTGAAGGAATACAAAAGGAAAACGATAAACCAAGACATTTGAGAGCACAATTTCAACTGATTCAAATATCAACTTACATTTTGAATTAAAAGTTATGCTAAAAATAATCAAATCTCATAAAATAATTTTGAACTTCACAGTTAAGGCCAGTATTGACTTTCTCGAACTCTCGTCATTCGATATATCGAATCGTAGATGAAACCTTTTCTGATTAACCTATCGTTGGAAAAAAATAATTCTCTTTACTTTTTTATTTCATTTAACTGCGATTATGACATGAAAATATACGTTGACGATTTTATTCGTGTGCGGCGAAGCTACTGTAATGAAAACAAAATTGTTTCCTACCGAAAATAAAAACAATTTAAATTTACTTATTTCCGGTTTATCGATTACCAAATTCGACGATGCAGATGAGAAAGGGCGTTACATGCAGTTTTGCCGTTCCCTTTGGAAACATGATATGTCACATTGTGAATAATTCACGTCCATCGTCTGTGGTCAGCTCGAACATAAATTTTCGTCTCCATCCTGGAGAATTTCCTTCAACGTCAATGGGAAAATAATTCATCTGGAGACAGGGATTACATCGATTTATCGGTTATTTAGATTTTATTTTCCAAACAAAATGTCATGTCGGTGCAAGAAGAAAATTAGCGGCCCGATGCCAGTCGTCTTTCCAATGGTGAGCAAGCTCGATCTGGCAGCGCAATTTCACACCGCATTTGTTGTGCATTTTCACACGCGAAATTCCATTTTTCCGGATGTGAATATTAGGAAAATCCACGGACGCTTGACGTTCCGAATAGTGCCCAGAGGCAACTTCCGACCAGCTCAGAAAAATAAGCACATTTCGGTGGGACGGCGGCGAATTCCATGAATGGCTCTCGATTGAAAGAAAAAATCCTTTTTAAATTTTTTGCTTGAAAGCAAAATGGAGGAATGTCCGGCGTTTACCGTCGAATTCGAATCTTTCCTGTTCCTCTATTGGAAGAGCGAGAATCTCATAAGCAATGCATGTGCTACGCATTCTTCTAGAATTTTCTAATTTATTACTTTTGCAAGACCAGGCTATCTCGGTTTTAAAACATCATAAGTCTCAAAATTAATATTTTAAAATGCTGCCGCATTCGCAATTCATTCCAGCTTCAAGAATCGGAAATTGTCGCTGTCGCAGAACTAATCCGAAGGCAGTTTTGCCGTTTCTTCTGCTTTTTAACGCTACGAAAAATGCGCAAGTTGGATGTGGGATAAAAATTAACGGAAAAGACGGCTTCGAAACGGAAATGACGATGCTCAAGAGCATTGAAATCGGCAATTCCGTGTAGTACGTTGGCAATGGTTTCCGGCAGCTGGAATGGTCGATGGTGCTAATTTGTATAGCGGTTAAGATAGCAACGAAGAGAATACCGATCCCGATGTCTCAGAGGAAGATGATCGTGGACGGACAAAATTACTCTGCATTTCACTCAATTATTGCGGGTGCATACTGTGACTGCCGGCAAGTTACGGGGCACGAAATAATAAAAAATAAAATAAGGCTGAATTTTTAACACGGTAAACGAAACACCTAGGAGCGAAAATTGTCAGTTTTTTATCCCTGCCGTAAGGGTTCATGTATTCTCGATAAATCAATGCAGCGGCTTCTTCTTCCTGTTCTCACAGGGATCTCCTTTACCGAAATGTCGACGTTTGAAATTTAGTTTTCCACCATAACATCCTTTAACTGTGAATGTAGATGTGGATTTTATAACAGAATATAAATTGACACATCTTCACGGCACAACTGACAAATGAAGAAAGAAGCCGGTGCATGATTTGAGTTTCCAAAGATATTTTCCCTTGTGTTTGCCTTATTCTTAACCGTCGTGGCACTAAGAATTTAAAATTAAGTTTATGATTTTTAAACAGTATGAATTACTGAAACAAAATTCACTTTTAACAAATTTATATGCAAAACAATTTATGGCAAAGAGAACAGAGTTGGGACGGAATAGGGCGAAGCAAAGGCATAGTAAATCAAAAAAATGAAACAGCAAGTAATAAATATTGAAGATGTTAAAAGGATCCCGTACTATGCGTTAGTTTACGTCCGTAGGTCGTGGCTTTAATGGTGGACGTGATGGGACACTTAAAACTGTTTGATATCCATTTGGGAGAACCACAAAGAAACCATGGGACATATTCCTGTTTCTGCCTGATTGATTGCATGTCGAACAAATTTCGAAGCTCGTTGCCTCTGTTCGAGCCTTTTTGTGCAACACGGCGTTTCCGATGGTAAGCTATGCGGGTTGGTAAACTTTGGCTGTGATCTTTTCCTAGTCCAAGACGAAGCTAACAAAAGGCTTCCGCTTTGAGACTGCTCCAACTGAACCGGCAATGCGGACTTTAAGATACAGAGGGACGAAGATTAGGATCCTTTATAAATTTTTAGATGTTTCCAATCATGGTAATTGCCATCACCATTTTAAAGAGGAAAACTTAATTTTCATCTTCTTACGAATGGAAGGTACTGAGAGAAGTGAAACAGTCAATTTATTGCCCCTGACAAAATGTTGCTGGACGGTTGAAAAAGAGTCACGAGGATGAAATGCATTCGAAAAACGGAATAATCGAAAAGTTTTTTAGATCGATAATGTATTAAATCTCATAATTTATTTGTGTTACGTAAGTATAATTTCATAAAACTCAAGCTATGTAACAGAAAAGTATTGCCCGGCAAAAAAGTTCTGCTTCGGGGGAGAAAAACTCTCATTATATTAAGTTCTCTCGAGAACAGCGTAATGTCTTGCTTTTTCTTCTCGTCAAAAATAAAAAGTAAAAGGCGAATTTGATATTACTTTCAGAATTACGATTGTAAGAATACAATGGTCGACATTTTGCGTTAAAATGGTCGAAAAAGATCGTGGCTCCATCAAAAGTGTTTCCTTATTTCGGAGTCTTCTCCTCTATGTTCAAACATGTCCTCATCAACGGAAGAGTTGGGTACGAGTGATTAGATTTCCATTTTTAAATATCGAATTTCGAACGACAAACTTTTAGCCAAATCCAAGGATAATATTAAAACACTTATCTCATTTATTCCGTAAACTTAATTAAAAAGTTTAGAACGAATCACAGTTGTAAACATTTTTATTTTAATTTTTCGCCAGTCATTCATTAAAATTTACATTTCAATTTTCATTTTACTTCGAAAATTTTATAAGAATCACTTCTTAATTAGAAAATCACTTATTCGTATTTCTTACTTATTACATTTTCACTTTTATAAGCTTACAGTGCTTATTAAGCTGGACTCGCCAAGATTCCTTCAAATATATTCTCATTAACTCTTATTCAGTGGAATAAAAAGAAGAAATGATTTGAAGGAATTCTGTTTTACTAAAATATGGAAAATTTCTGTAATGTCTAAAAGAAAATTTAACGTATGTGATTTTACCAAGAAACTTGTGATAAGAATGAAATGGAATAATGTAAGCGATTTTAAAAAAAAGAAGAAAATGAACGTTTACATGTTTTTCAATCAAATCATATTTAACAAATAAAAGTAATGAATGCATGAACATCATGGTTTTAAAATTTGAAACAATAATAATAGTCAAAGTAAATGATTTTGATCAGATTGAATTTTTACCAGATTTTAGTTACAAATAAAATTCTAAAAGGATTTTTGAAGTATAAATGTTTTCTAAAAATTTTGTTCATATTATCAATGGATTCATTTGCATAATGCAAATATAACAATAGTATTAAACATTACTATTGTTATTTAATTCTTTATGTTGAATTTTTTTGCCATTTCATGATTACATTTAATTAGTTGATTTTAATCAATTATTTATCAATAAATCAATTTTAAAAAATTTTATTTTTTTTTTAATTTAAATTTTTTATTTCAATTTCTGTTTCTTTTATTATTTAATCTTCAGATTTTAGCAGATCTAGAAATATGTAATGAATTTTTTTGCATCTTATGCAGATTTATTGGAAAGAGTGTTTCTTCGTATTGGTGCTGCAGAGTCAGATGAGCAATTTGAAATAGCTGTTAATAAGTTTTTGATCCCAGTGCTGTTAAAACTATCGAGTCCAAATGAGGGTGTCAGAAAGAAAGTTATGGAATTGTTGGTACATCTTAATAAAAGAATAAAAAGGAGACCAACTGTCCAATTACCAGTTGAAGCCTTATTGACTCAGTATGGAGATCCAAATGCTTCTTCATTTCTTATTGTGGGTATTAGAACAATGTTTTTTTAATTTTGATGACCTAAATTTTGAAAATGTTGACCCTATTTTTTTTTTTTTCAGAATTTTTCAATACTTTATATTAAACTTGGATATCCCAGATTACCACCAAGTAAACAAGAAGAACTTGCACCAGTGCTACTGTTAGCCAGTGAGAGAAAACCTAAAGTACATCAAGATAGGTATATTGATTGCAGTTACAATATTTTTTTGTCATTGTAAAACATAAGTTTAAATTCTACAAAGGTGCAATATAAATTTTAAATTATGCTTTTCATATTTATGTGTGGGAAGCTTAAAAATAAAAGTGACTACTATTATAGATATTTTTTTTTTTTGGATTTTTCAGAATTTCTGGTTATTTTCTGTTTAAGTAGAATAAATTTATAAACATGAATTTTATTTTTAGGTAAAATCCAAATTATCTGATCAAAAATAAAATTTTTTTAATATGTATTGATTAAATAAAATGTACATTTGCAGCTTGTTGCTACTGCTTACATCAGTGATTGGCAACATAAAGGTTCCAAGTGATGCTGCAAAACAAAGAGAATTGTTTAAACTGGATGAGAAACCTGAGTTAATGAAAAACTTTTGTAGTTTTATGTTGGACATTTTATTGCTACCATATGTTCATATTAGGTTTGCAATTTTAATTTTGCTTTTTGCTATTTCTTCATTTCAAATAATAAAGTTGAGATTTTTTTTAAAAAAATGAGTTTATTAGAAGATTCTTTAAAAGGGTGAATCTTTTAATAAACTCATATTTGCAGTTCGAATGATGACCAATTGTCTGGATCCGGATCACAAAGTACCCAAGCACCGCCTGGAATGTCTGAATACGGGTATAAACGTGTGACGGAAGGTGACACCCTCTTGACTGCGGAAAAACTAGAACAAACGAAATTAGGAGTTTTGAAATTTTTAGCTTCTGGCATATTACCGTGTGACGATATCATATGTCATTTTATAATAGCGGCATCGGATACTAGGTTCACAGTTGCAAATTTCGCGGACAGTGAACTAAAAAGGATTGCTGGGTAAGATTTCTTTTTTTTATCGAAAAAATATTTTTGTCATTCCATTAATAAAAAATCATGCGGCCACCATTAAAGCTAATTAATTCGGGTTACACGAGAAATGAGACTTTTTTTCTCTATATCAGTTTATGAGTTAAAACCACGAGAGAGAAGATTCTTTCTCTTGCTCCACAAGACTAGTGCTTCAAATATTATATCATCAAGAATCGGTTAAACTTTTGCATAATCATGTGATTTCAATCAGGGTAGATCACTCCTGCTGTAAATGAAGTTCGAGGAACAAAGCAATAGAATCACTTTTTTTTAGTTTTTTGTTACTTTTTTAAAGTAAGAAATTCTTTATTTTAATGATTTTTAAACAATTCTGGCTTTCTTTAAAGATAATATAATACATTTATTAATAAGACAAAAGTTTATTCCTAAAAAATTTACTTTTTCTGCAAAAAAAATGAAAAGTATGATTTTGAACTATTTTAATCAAGTATAATTTTCAAATTTAAAAAAAAAATGCTACCGCTTTCTGCATCGCCCATGCTTTTAAGTAACGAAAGTTCAAAGATACGAACAATAGCAATGCATTTTAAGAGTAAGGAAAATTTAAGTAAAAATTATTCAGCAATGGAAATCAGCATTTGTTGATTGAATTCGAGCAAAAATGAATGAGAGTATTTGCATCATTTCATTGAACCAAATGAAATTTTGCCATTATTTAGATACTGCTCGCTATTTCAAAATGAAATTTTCAATTAATTTCAGGTCTGTCAATTGGTCAAGTACAACCATAGCTAATAGACTTTTTCTTATTTATCTTGGAACCCCAGAAGTTCCTCCAGAAAAACGTAATCTCATACCCCAGGCACATCGAGTTACTCCTGCGAACACTCGGATCCGTTTGAAAATTCTGCCCTATCTAAGTCGACTTGAAAAGGAAGCAATTTTATTTCCTGCCTGTGTTCAAGTTATATTTAATTCATTAAACGATAGTAATGCTAATCATAAACTGCAACTTCACGCATTAAATTTTTCTCTGGCTATTGTTAGAAGGTATATTTTAGAAAATTTTAAATTTAATGAGAATTTTAAAATAAATTACAAATAAAGTTTTGTATAATTTTTTTACTTTGAACAGGGCGGAACCTCATATTCTAAACAAAATGGGTGGTATGCTTTATACGGGGCTATTAAAACTAGTATGGAACGCAGAAGAAAATCAACAACTTCGAATTTTGGGCTACACAATTATCGGTCAAATTGTTAAAAAAATGCCCCACATCATCAATAAAAATTTTATAGAGCTTCAGGTGTTTTTCGAAAATTTATGCTGTGATCAAGCGGATATTAGGATAGCTGTGCGAGATTCCTTACTATCAATGATTGATGCTTTTCGAATTTTTATGAAGAAACCTGATGAAGGTAGCGGAAGTGAAGTCGAAGAAATGGAGGTAGATACTGACGATTCAAAAGAAGATAATCGGCCTTGTAAAAGAGAAAGAAGACAAAATATTTCAACCAACAAGGAGGTAATGATGATGGTTTTATTATCGGCGCAAATGGAATCTTTGGAACCAATGGCTAGATTTGTGGCCGTTAAGTACCTTGCTTCAGTTTTTGATTCCGATCATGTTCAAAGTAGATATTTATTGCTTTTGGCTACGGGAGACACGTAAGTTATTCTTCATACCGCATATCATATATTTCCCAAGAACATAAGTTGACGCAGTTCATCAGAATGAGAAATCAAAATCTCATATTATTCCTTCGAGAAAAATATGTTTTCGCAGCTTCTATCACTGCGAGGGTCAATCGGTTAATAAAACTACCAATTATAAATGACATAATCATAAGAAAATTATTATAAAAGAGAATCGTCATTTATATTATTGACATTTAACGTAAATGTTACGTTTATATACATATCTCATGTTTTTCATTTTGTAAATCTTGAGCATTAATGTCATTTTTTTTTAAATTTATGTACTGTTTCACTTGATTTTGTAGATTGCGTTCCAAAGATTTTTTAACTTTAACTAAATTTTTATAATTTTTCAGAAATTCTGATGTGTCATCGATTACTATGAAATCCCTTTATGAAGGATTAGAAAACAAAGAAAATGAACCCAGAAATTTTGTATTGCCAAATTTTTCTCAAATGTCACAATGCATATATGAAAAAGCAATGATGCGTTTAAAAAATCCGCAGCATGTAGTTAACATTAATAACATTGTATCACCCTTCAATTCTATAACATTCAATGAGGTAATTATTTCCTAGTTCAGCCAATTTATTATTAATATTTAAAGTTTCAAATTACTTTCAGTAGGCTTTTACCATTATTTAGATTAACTTTAATTGATTTTTAAAAAAATTTCTCTTTCCTAAAATATTTTGATGATTGAAATTGATATATATTATTTTATTATTTGAAAAAAATGTATCAGTGATTTTATAATTACGAATGGGTACAGTCGTAATTAAAGATTTGATTTTAAGTAAACTAACCAATTTTTATATCATGAAAAATAATATTTTGGAAAATATTAGCTTCTGAAAAGTTAGAATTTTTTAATATTCCAAATTTCGTGATTGCATTGTGTTCATAGTGATTTATCTATATATATTAGAGTTCCTTTCATTATTGATATAATGGAAATACATTAATGTTTGCTTACTTTTTCATCTTCCCTTTATAATATGGAAGAAGGACAAAAAAAATAAATTATTACAAAGATGTTCTTATTATAGAAGCAAAACATATGAAATAAATAATAAATATTTAAATATATGAAAGACCTAATGTAGAAATTCAGCATCATCCATTAAAGAATTTTATGGACTAGCTTGTTTTGGATATTACTCAAAAAATTTTAAACTTTCGTTTCGTTATAGACCATCCAATATCTTAAAAACTTTATTTATTGTTTTAAAACCCTAATTACAAATTTCCTGCTAGTATTGATATTAATTTTTTAAATTAAATGTTTTTAAAAAATTTTTTAGTTTTCCATAACTTTTTTACTAGTTTAGATATATATTTATCCGAATTTCTAATTTGTAATAATTAATTTTTTAAGTTTTTTATTATTCAAAATAAAGCAAATTGGCCACAAAATAGTAAAACATTTAATTTTTATCATAAATATTAAATTTAACATAATTCCAATGTCTTAGATCGTGATCCAAGTAAATCAAAACTGAATTCTGTTTCACAGTGACAAAATCCGTAAAAATTTGCAATTGCGTCAGACTGGATTAAATGAAAAAAATAAGCAAAACATTATAGACTCCTCATACTCATTTTTTTTTATTTTCTTTATTATATATTATTTTAATAATTTTGGTTTGTCATAGTAAGTTCATAATATTAGTTCTCTTATTATATTGAATAAATAATGCTTTTTTAAAGTGATAGTTATTGATAACGGTTAATATAACGTTTCAGATATTGATTTATTTACGACTTTGTTTGGCGAAATCATCTTCAATTGAAATTACAAACAAGGAGTTGATTGTTCATCCATGCAATTATTCGCCAACCATCGGTCAATTTATTTCTAAAACGCACCAAAAAGATTCAACTGTATTCAACAATTATTTGACATTAGTAGAAATGTTGTTGTCTCCGTCATGCTCTTTGGTCCCAATCAGTTGTCTTATTGAAGTTGTAGGAACGGCCCCCGAGATTTTTGCTGAGAGATTCAATGATAAATTAGAGCTAATTTTGGTAAAAAAAAAATATTTCCATTGGGAGTATTTGTTTTGATTTACTTAATTTTAATATATGCAGTAGTTTTAGCTTAACGTCTTAGTCTCAGACAATTGTTTAAACGTCAAGTTAGGTCAAGATAATTATTATTTATATTTTATTTACATGTGTTTTCTTTTAATTTAATCAGACTTTATCCAGTCATCCGAAAGAAGAAATTAGAGAAAATGTTGCATTACTTTTGAGCATTTTGTATGTGAACATAATGAGTGAGGCAAAATTGAATGAAATTGTGAAATCGCTCTTGAAAAAACTTGACGGAAAATCAGTAGAATATCAACACGGAGCTATATTAACTCTAGGTCATATTGTCGAACGCATGATGACAAAAGCGCGTGCAAATGGAAAGAATGTTCAACAATTCTCAGAGATCTTGTCTTTGCACGAAGAAATAATTGTGGAAATAGGTAACAGAATTTTTAGTTTTTTAGAAGACGATAACTCTAACATTTATTAGCTCCATTTTTAACAAATTAAGATTCAAATTTCTTATTAAATTTATAAAAATTGAAGATGAATTGTGAACAATATTGTTACTATTAATATTTTTTAAATTGTTAAACTCGAATTATTACCATTATTAAATGACTCTTTCTTAAAATATAACGTATAATATGTAAAATGTGTAACATAAAGTATATGTAACATATTTTATGTGTTTTGCTTTTATTTATTTATATTCTGTATAAAATATAGAAAGTTAATTACTTGGTTAGAGAAAATAGGACAGTTTTATCGGATTTATATTAAAAAATCAATTTAAAAAAAATAATTTTAAAACCTTGACATCCAATATTTTTAAATAATTTGTGGCTTTTTTTAGAAGCCTAGAAATTTAGAAGCCTTCAACCTAGAAATCGAAATAATCTGAATAAAAAAATGAAGTCCAAGAAGACAAAATTTTCCAAATATAATTCTCTTAATTTTTTTCTTTACTATTGAAAATTCATAAGTAATAGCGGAATTTATATCGTATTAAAATTTTAATTGTGACCTTGCATAGGTCCATTAAAATGACATACATAAAAATTACATACATCCTTACTTACCATCTTAAAATTTTGTTTTTGCTTAAAAAAATTCTTTGCGAGCAGTCATTTGAATAGTTTTGTTGAATGATCAAATATATATATACAATAACACTTTTCTATATATATATATATATATATGTGTGTGTGTGTGTGTGTGTGTGTGTGTACATATTACTCAAATTTTTTTATTTCGTTATAAGCATAAGTGCATGTGCTTCTGCATGTATGTAATATATACATATAATTGTATAATTTTGTATATAAAACACATGCGTATGTATTTCGAAAACTATTTCTAACAAATTCTTATAAATATATAAATAAACTCTACATTATTATAAGAGATAGTATATTTAATATTATCAAATTAAATATAATTATTTTTTTTTAAGCCAAGCATCTGGACAGTGCTCATTCACTCTTAGTTTCCGCATCGTGCACTGCTTTATGTCAAGTTTTTAAATCAGCTCCTTTACCTTTGATTGAAAAAGCTGAAACTGGTTTATCGAAATATAGTTTAATGGGAAAACTGTTGGACATAGTGAATAATCCGAAATTTTCTTCAAAAATCAGAGAAAAATCTGTGCGAGCTTGTTGCATGATGTGTGTTGGAGACGCACATTTTCCATTTGTAAAAGTACTGCTTGAGCAGTTTTTAAATTTATCGAAACAGGTATGAAATAACTTGACAATAGTAGCATGAAGATAATGTAATAATAAAAGTGATTAACGTTTTGAGTATAATAATTTATAAGAAAAAATTTTTCACATTTTTAAATAAAAATTGTTTTATAACAATAATGATAGATACTTTTTATATTTATTATCAAACGAAGAAATCTAAATATATTATGTGCTAATAACTATATAATGTTTTATAAAATATCTTAATGTTTTAGACTAAAGATATTGACACTCATTTTTCAATTGGGGAATCAGTAATACTTTGTTTAGAAGGATCATCGTCAGTGGAAAAACGTGATATGTGGAAGGTAAAGGAAACCGAATATATACGACCTCAAATGTCTGTGGATAATTTAAATACTTTAGAATGGTTCTTGGATGAACTGATTAATATTTCTTCACTTCCACATCCAAATACACGTCAGTTTGTCTGCGTCTCTCTTCTTTCTATTCTTAAAAGATTATCGTATCTGCAAAAGGTGAAGGACAAACTTTATGCTATTCAAGCTGTTTTTATGGAATTATTATCCGAGAATAATGGTACGAGAATTCTGGTTAAATGTAAAGATTAATTTTAATATTCTATGTTGTTGTTATTCTATAGTTCTACGTAGTTATACTAAAATCTATGTTTCAGAACTTGTGCAAGATGTAGCATCCAAAGGTCTAGCTTTAGTTTATGAAAATACGACCGATGCCAATAAAAAAGAATTAGTTACAGGATTGTTAAATCAATTGTTGTCTGGTAAAAGAGCTGTGCATCAAGTCACTGAGGAAACAAAAATTTTTGAAGAAGGTCAACTAGGGACGACTCCTTCTGGTGGAAATTTATCTACTTATAAAGAATTATGCAGTTTAGCTTCAGAACTGAATCAGCCAGATCTCATTTATAAATTTATGCACCTTGCAAATCATAATTCAATATGGAATTCAAAAAAGGTTAGAAATACAAATGTTCTAAATCTTTAATATTTGACTACGAATATGTTATTGCTTTCATCTCAAATTCATAAATGAAATTCAACTTGAATTATCTGACATTAAGTTTATTTAGTTGAATAAATGAAAAATATTTTAAAATTTTACTGAAATAAATGAGTAACAATGAAAAAAAGTTGTGTTAACCATTTATAAAGGTGCTTAGATGTGGAACATAGAAATTTTGCAAGCACTTGAAAATATTAATTTCAAATAATATTGAAATATATTTTGTTGTTAAGTTCTTAATGATTATTGTGTCAAGTTAAGTATTGGAGGCATTACTTTTATTTTACATCAATATTATTTAGATATTATATTAAACTTAGTCTAAGGCGCAACATAATTTATTTTTAAAATATATAATTTTACGTGGTGTATCACGGATTTGCATTTTTAACACAGTATAAGTATCGTTCAGTCGCAATAAATCGAGACCGTATTTAACGCTATTTTGAAAATAGAAAAGTGTTTGCAAAGAATTATAGTGACAAATTTTCTTTTAGTTTAATCCTGGTATAAAATATATTAATTAGAAGTTGATTTTTTTGTCATTGATGCTCCTGATATGTTAAGGATATAGTTTTTAGAATATAAATCAAGGCCGCTAATCGCCTGTCAGTGGCCTTTGATTGTAAATATATTCTTATATGTTATAAGTATTATTATTTTTATTTAATTTCATGTATGTAAATCACGTGTTGTGATGTAAAAAATTTTTTTATCAACAACATTATTTAAAATAATGAAAACAGTATTTAGGATACAATTAATCATAAACAGTACTGAAAGAAATTAATAAGTGCAATAAGTTGAAGATATAGTTTAAAATAAAGATGAAGTTCATGACTGATAAGATATTACTGAATTATTTTTGATGAATATGAAATAATTTATATTTTTAATTTTAGGGAGCTGCATTTGGTTTTCAAACAATAGTTTTGCAAGCAAACGCTGAACTTAATGAATACCTTCCAAAAATAATTCCAAGATTGTATAGATATCAGTTTGATCCAATTCCGAAAATTCAACAGTCCATGACGAATATATGGAATTCATTGGTTAAGGATACGCAAAAAACATTGGACAGATATTTTAACGAAATATTAGATGATTTACTATATAATATAACATCTCATTTGTGGCGCGTGAGAATATCATGTTCATTAGGACTTGCCGACTTTTTTAGAGGCGGTCGCAGTATTCTGGTATTATACATTTTCATTTCAATTGCATTATAATTGGAATTACCTAATTGAATCCTTGCCAATGAAATTGCTAATAAATTTTATATTTAATGATTAAAAAGTATTTTTTTAATGTTAAACTTATCAGTTAGTATCGCTTTAAAGTTAATTTTTGAATTCAAGATTTATAAAAATTTAATTCTACTCGGATCATTTAAGAATCTTAACTTTCTAAATAAATAAAAAATATTTAAGATAATAAAATAATAATGTAAGAAACAGATTTATTAATTATCAGCGTAATTAATTTCTTGTGTTTTAATTATTATAATGAATTTGACTAAAAATAGGATGCTAAATCAAAGTTACCAAATTTGTGGCATTCCTTATTTCGAGTGATGGATGATGTCCATGAGGGAACTCGTTTGGCTGCTCAGAATACAGGAAAAACTTTAGCGAAGCTTTGTATTAAAGTTTGTGATACAAGTGTTGGCCAAGTAGATAAAGAGATGTTAGAAATAGTCCTTTCGGTTTTTCTCAAAGGCGTTACCAATGTAGTTGCTGAAGTTAGAAATTTAAGGTATGAGAAATATATTGCATTTTCTTATATTAAAAAGAAAATTAACTTGTGAATTACATTACAATTTATCAATTATTTTTTATCTATTATTTATATATTTTATATATTTATCACAATTATCAATTTTATCTATTATTTATAAGTGATACATTAAGTATTATAAATTATCATATCAAATTATCGCACTTTGCTTTAAAATATATAAATATATTTAATATAAAAATATATGCACCTCGAAAATAACTTTAATAAAATTTTAATTGTTTGGTTAAGATCCGGCAATTAGTAATTTTTAAGTTTCTTATCATATTCGCCTTTTTCTTTTAAGTTTAACAACGGTTTCACAATTGGTTGATTCAGCCGGTTCAAGTTTGAAGTCAAATTTGTCAACCCTTATATTATCTTTGTTGGAAGCTGCAGGAGAAACGGAATCTGTCGGGTTGTCCTATTTATCGGCCCAATACAGTGCGCAAACACATGCTCAAGATTTAATTGATTCGGTTCGTGCGAGTATGGTAAAATCTCATTATACTACTCAAACTGTCACCAAGGTTTGTAAATTCATTCATCACTTTAACTTCTTAAAGATATTCATTATCAAAAAAATTTATTAGGATATAAGTTTTTATTTTTAGTGTGTACAATACGTTGAACTGAACATGCTAGATATAATGGTGCCTAAAGTGGTTGAGTTGATGAAGAGTGCTAATTTAGGACCGAGAATAGCCTCCGCTCATTTAATTGTACTATTAAGTCATCATTTGGGGCGAACAATGGAACAATTTACTGGTAAGAAACTTGACTGAATATATTATTATTTTAGTATGAATATTATTGTTGTAATATTTTAATAATTATTTTTTTTATTTAAAATGGTTTACTTATGAAAAGTGAAGTCTTGAATATGGATAAAAAAGATGATAATTTTTTATATTATCACAGTTAAGCCTTATTTCGAAAAAAATGACTTTAAAAATTTCATTTTTTTTTTCTCGTGATAAATTTATTTATTTAATTTTCTAAATTCCAGATAAGAATAATTTATCATGTGATTCTAATTTAATTTCTTTCATGAAGAGATTTGAGCAAATTATCATTAATTTTTGGAAAATATCGCGCAAATCTTTATTGAAATTCGTTAAAAATATTTTTAAAAAATTCATTCCTTTATTGAATA
>JAOWBB010012644.1:0-62884 GCA_028565995.1 Ricinus marginatus
ACAAAATACAAGCTACACTGCCAACTACAGGCCAATCATCTGCCTACCTACGTTATATAAAATCATAACAGTCCTCATAGCCAACAAGATGGAACAACCCTAACACAACACAACATTCTGACAGAACAAAAAGGTTGTCGGAAAAAAGCCAGGGATGCAAAGAGGCAAAGAGCAATTAAGAATTATTAATTGTACTATCCTCCAACAAGCGGAAAAACCCGCAGAAATCTCTTGACCAGCTACGTAGACTACCAAAAACTACTGCACATTACAACATGTACCCCAAATATACAAAATACCGGAAACCATAACCCGATTTCTCACCCATGTCACGAAACTCTGGAGAACCAAAATCTACTTACACACAGAAAATAAGATTATACAAACGAAAGAAAATACATATCAGAAGAGGAATTTTCCAAAGGAACGCCCTCAGTGCTCCATGGTTCTGTATAGCTTTCAATCCATTTACTCAGAGCCCTCAATGCCGCGAAACATGGATACCCACTTGATTACAAAACAAGGACAATGCACCCCATAACTCACCCCTTATACATGGATGACATAAACTTACGTGCGGCCAAGCAGGAACAAATGCAAGACTTTGCACATGATAAAAGGAAAGTGCCCTTACGAAGACACAAGCATAGTCGAAAATCTATATATAGCACCGATGAACAAGCAAGACCCACACAAATACCTGGGATTCGAACAAAACAGCAAGCTGCAAACACTCGCACGAAAGACTACTAAAAGAAAAATATAAGGCCCGGCTAATTGCCATACTTAAGAGCAAACTCAACTCCAAGAACACCGTTCAAAGCCATTAACACATATGCGATACCCCTTCTGACATATTCATTCGAAATAATAAAGTGGGCCAACACGGAAACAGAGGAACTCAACGGATTCAATAGGGTAAAGCTCACAAAGCGCAGAATCCAGCATCCCGAGGCATGCATCGAACGAACCACAATATCAAAAGACTTTGAGGACGGGGCATAGATCTGACACACAACATAAAAAATCAAATTCACAATTTACGACACTACTTCAACAGCAAAAAACAAATTCAACTACATAACGCAATCATAGCAGCAGACGCGCAAGCCCCACTTAATTTGAGCCAACAAACCGAAACAGAAATTGAAACAGATCTGTACACAGCGAAGAAGATAACCGACTGATCCGAAAAAGAAATATATGGAAAACGCTACCATAGGTTACAACAGGATTACATTCAAACATTTGGCTAATCAGAGAACTACGACCGGAAACAGAAAGCTTTGTGATAGCCATCCAGGACAGAATCATCCCCACTCTCAACTACATAAAGACGGTTATCTCGAGCGACAACGGTACGGGACGACAAATGCCGAAAATGCAAACAAGCCCTCGAAACAATAGGCATAACCAGCGGATGCAAATTCCTGGCATTCCACCGACTATACCCATAGACACAACAAGCAGCCAAGATAGTACACAACGAACTCGCCCTCAAACAATTTCGTTACTGAACAACACCCGTATTACAAATATCACCCCTATTCTATTCTAAAACTATTTTCTATTTAAAATTCTACTGTGTAAAACTCGAAACCGTGATACCAGACCATACTGGGAACAACCCTTCGCACACACAAAACCACAGCTCATGACAGACCGGATATCACCCTCGTCAACAGGAAGAAAAACCACATACTTGATGGACATATCTATTCCCTTTGACAATAACACACGGAAAAGAGAAATGGAGGAAAAGAAATGCTTTCTTCTAGCCACCGACATAAAGCGGACTTGGAAACAAAATGCAGGCACGGTACTACCCCTTGTAGTTCTGACAGGCGTCACACCCCTATCCCTTGCCAAACACTTCAGAACCCTCAAACTGCCCATTGAAACATACGCGGGTCCAAAAGGCAATCATACTTAAGACCTACATAGAAAATTCCTCAGCATGGACAACAGCTGGTAAGGACCTACCTCACCTACTTCTTGGTACCAGCCTATAGAGGGGTGGAAATGAACCGGACAAGAAAATCCTGAGACTAATAATAATAATAATAATAATAATAATAATAAAAATCTGCTTCATCTTATGTAATCCCCTATAAGGTTAAAAATTTAAGAATATTACAAGTTTTTCTGTTTTTTAAAACAAACTTTATCCTATAATTAATTAATTCTTTACTTATTTTTACTATATTTTGCATTTATCTATGACATTAATTATTTAAGTTAAAAAATTATGGTAGGAAATTTCAAAAAATGATTTATGATTATTTTTTCCAAAATAATTAAATATATTTTAGAAATTTTCACTTTTTCTTTTACTTTACCACCAAAAATCTTAATCTGCCCTGCAAGGTTCCACAGAAAAGTTGAAGGATTATTGCTAAAAAATAATATTTACCCAATTCCTGTAATTTTTCTGGAACAACAGTATCCTCTGCTAGAAAACAATAATTTTTCTTAGCTGGCTGAGAACCTTTTTTTTTGATGGGCTTCTTACACTTAGGATTATTCTTGTGAATTTTCCAGCAATCTATAGAACAACTAAATGAAGAAATGATTAACATGTTATAATTTAGTATAATTAATTAATAATTCTAATAATAGTTATATTATTATATGTAAAAAAAAATTTGCTTTTAAAATTATTTTTGAAAAAATCAGTTTTAATGGAAAATATAATCCCTTAATTTATTCATTAACAGTAATATTAAACAATTACAGTTATGATAGTTATTATATTTGATATGAAATTTTGAACTTACTATGAACTGTAGCAAGTTGAACATTTATATTTTGGTAATGTTGCATAACATTCAATGCATTTGAGTTTTTTACTCATTTTGAATCAAAAGATTAAAAAATGCTGAAATAAAAAATTTTAAATCTTTTAAAAAATAAATTTTATGATACATGAATAATTATAACTGAAATCAAATCAATAATTTTTTTTAAAAGAATTATTAGGTTTATATTTTACATATTTTACATTTATTTTGACAATGCAATTGTTCAACAATGTTCTCTGTTATTATGCAATGTTCTATCTATAATAATCATAATAATGTTTTCTAATGTTATGCAGTGAATCGATCTTTTTTTATATTTTTTTAACTTTCAAAATTTTTAGTTTCACCATTTGGTATGAATCAAGATTTTTTGACATATTTTTCAGCAAACCAATACAATTTTGTTGCAGCTCTATCTTACAATCACTGAATTTATCTAATTCATAAATTTTTTATATCTTTTGCTGCTAAAATTTAATTATTACTTTTAATGCAAATGTAACTTTAATATTTTTTTTTTAATTAAAAAGTTTGAAATAATAAAATAATATGTTTAAAATTAAAACAAAAATTTCTAAAAATTAAACATTAATATTTTCGTGAAAAATTTTTTTTGATAAATTTAAAATTAAAGAAACGAGAGAAGTTGAGAATTTTAAAAGCGATAACTTCTCTTGAACTGCTTCAAAATTACATTTATTTTATTTAAATAATTTATCTTCAACCAATTTAAACATAGCTGAAACAAATTTCCAATGAAATTTTTATTAATTTCTATTTTCAAGATATAAATTATATTTCTATTTTAGGAATAAATCCCGAGCCTTATCCCAATTAGTTTCATCACATTTTTTTCCGATTGTATGAATAAACTGAAAGCTTCATGTTTTAAATTTCTACAAAATAAATTTTAATGTTTATAAGCACGTTTAAAGATCACATGCGTGAATAAAAATTATTATTTCTAAGCCATATATAAAATATCTGATTTACCATGTTTCATAAATGTTTTAGTTTAACTTCTGGGCAGTTGGCAGCATTTCAGCAGTTAGTAATTAAATATTACATTATCAGCAGCAAAACGAAAATTCTTTGTAAATGAAATCTTACAATAACTTCAAGGTCGAAAAATAGATTTTACGCAAAAATTTTAGAATATTACACTTTTACAATCGATTAGTAAATAAAGGTTTTTTAAATCTTAATTTAAGGTTATAACTTCGATTGATTTATATTAATAAAATTATTTTAATCTAAATTTTGTTAATATTGACGATTAGTTTGATATCAATTTGTACAAATTGATTCATTCGGAATTTTTGAATTTTTTTACGATTTTCCAACTGTGACGTCATTTTGTCAATCATTTACTTAAAAATATCATTTGTTTTAAAAGTATTTTAATAATCTAATTAACTACATGTATGATAAATTAAATAATCTAATAATTTGGAATTTGTTGTGTGGAAAAATAAATTGATACAAAAAATGGGCGTTATAAAAAAACTGGAATGCCCAATTCATATTAAATGTGCTTCATCTGAAGAAACTTTATAGTAAGTATAATTTAATAAATTTTGTTATGATTATATTGTGATATGATTATATATTCATATATATAATATATGATTATATTTATCATATATTATATTTATGAATAAATGTTAAAGTTATGATTAACTAATAAGCAAAACAATAAGAATAAAACAAATTAGAAATCTGCATATAAAAATTTTTTTTTCAGTAACTTGAGGCTCTTGAAATTTGAATTAAGTTCAAGCCTATCAAATCGGTTTATTAAAATGTAACAATTGACATAGAATGAAGTGTATTTCAATTCAAGAATTCATATGTAAAAGTGTGATGTTTTTGATAAGCAATTCTAATAAATATTTTATTTCTATATTCTAATAAATTTTCTATTTAATTCTATATTAGATTATTATTATATATATAATTATATTAGATATTTCTAATAAATGCTTTTTAAGTTTATTAAATGGCCTTGTTGAGAATGAAAGTAAACTGATTTGGCAGAAGAATTATAATGAAGTTAAATTAAAGCAAAATGTAAAATATGGGATAACTTATGTGCAGGTTAAATATTTTAATATTTTTATAGGAGAATTGGAAATATATTTATTTTCAAATGGATTTGATTTCATATTTTTTCAGTTCCATTGATAACAAATAAGGAATTGTTTACAACTTACATTCTGATATTTTTTCTTTAAATTTTGCAGCATACCTTCAAGTGATGATGAACAAAGCATTTCCCAAGTGGAAGAAACTCAAATATATATCAGGCCAAAATTATTGAGACATAATGTACCATGTGTGGGACCATCCTTTCCTAATTTGAGAAATAATTCAGGGAAAAAGAAGTCAAGGCGTTACCAGAATGGTATACAATATTTTTTAAATATCTGATTTTCAAATTTGATTATTATTTTTACATAATCAATCAATATCGAATTCGGTTATTAATTTAATTCAACATTTAAAATTTTTGAAATTAAAATATTTTAAATGAATTTACTACAATAAGAAAATGTAATGCATCATTTAAATTATAATGCATTGTTACAGTAAAAATGCTAATTTTCAGATTAGAATATAATTTTAAATTGATGAATCAAAGGTATGTAATTATGAAGTTCAGTGTTTCAGTTAAAAGTGATCATTATGGTATTTTCAATTTTTTCCAGTAAATCAACTAATAACACTGGCTGAAGAGGATGAACTTCAAGAAGTGACAATAAATGATTTTGTTAATAATTCAAAAACTGCATTTTCCACATTACTGGAAGATCAGAATTCTTTTCAGGTAAAGCTCTCAAAAATGTGTTTTTTTTCAGTTTTATATTCATTATTAACATTCAATATTTCATATACTTTTATGATTAAAATATTTCATATGTAGAATCATTTTAAACATATTGTATAATAATATAGAATGTGGTAAAAATATTATAACAAGTGTTAACATAAAAAATTATTATTAAGATGATCAGTAATACTTGACAAATAATAAAATTTCAAATGATTTGAAGTAAATATTTCTGAATTGGTTTTAATGTTAGAAATACACTTTATTAAATTACTGTAAAAATTTTGGAAAATATTTTCATTAAATTGAATTCATATGTTGCTCATTGTATAAATTAAGGTACCACTTAATAGGAACTTGTGCAAGGTAAAGAAATAATTTTTGTTATTCTTAAAATTAGCCTCATCCACATGAAACACTGCCCATTTTCAGTAAATGAAAATATATTGGTTTTAATAATAATATGAATTAAATATAAACTCATATATTTATATTCAGAATTTTATAACTTATTGGACTAAGTATGTACAATAAATTATGATAAACAAATATTAATGGAAATATTACTATTTTCTGGTATTAAAATATTATATTAAAATTAGATGTGTTGGAATATAAAAAATAATTTTGTAGATCCATTTTGAATATTTTCCATATTAATTCACAAAATAATTTTTTTTTTAAGAAATGGAATCAATTCATCTGCAGTAGTGAAGAAAAGCAGCAGCAGGTTATAAATGATGTGAAAGAAAGGAAATATTATATTTCAAAACAAACCAGTTATCCTGAAATAAATACAAGTTTGAAAAAATTATTGCGAAGAAAGAACTTCCCAACTGGAATGTTGCAGTATCTTGAAGAAGAACTCATCAATTTTTTTCATGCAATGCCTACAAAAACATATATTTCACCAGAGCTTTCAAGTTTTCAAAGATTACTTCTTCATTCACTATCAAATTATCATCATTTAATATCAGTCAGTAAGTGTATCTTCTTATTATTTAGAAGAATTGTATGCAATTAATGTATTAAATGTCTATTGATACTAATAGCAGTAATTCATGATCATAAATGAGTATATATATATAGTATAATATGTATAATATAAGTATAATATGTATAATAAAATTAATATATATAATATATAGTATAATGAGTATATATATAAGAATATAATGTATATATTACCTCTGAAATGGAGAATATTTTAAGTGACGGAAAAGAAAAAATAGAAGTAATTAATTATCTGAAATAAATTGATAGGAGGAGCAATTTTTACAATTTTTTCTTACTGGAAATGCTTAATTAAATTACTGTTAATTATGCAATTTTTTTAAATAATAGGTCTGTATTATCTTTTTCATTAATTTTTTTATTTTAATACTAAACTATAAGGAATAATATTTTTTTAGGTTTTTTTAATTTTTGAATAATTGAAATTAATACACAGAATTTATAAAGTTAAAGTAAAATAAGTTGAATTGAGAAATAAGAGATAATTTTAGATTTAAAACTTAGTTTATAAAACAATCGCTATTATTTTATGAATTTGCTAACAATCTTCCAAAATAATTTTGATTATTATAATTATTTAGTAAAAATTTAATCATTTTTTATATTAATAATACATTTTCATTTGTTTAAACTTTTTTACTTTAGTATACTAGTAGCAATAACAAAAAATTATTATTCGGAATTTAAAATATAATTAAATGAAACTCATAATTTTTTAAAAATAATAGATTTCTACTTCGTTTACGTTCAGCTGATTAGCCAACTTTACTTTCATTTCGTTCTAAAAATTTTTTTCCGATGAGAAAAGTTATGAGACAACAAAGATTTTATAAATTTTCTGCATAACAATTTAATACCATTAATTTTATACAAAATTAAGTCTCGTTGTAATGTAGAATGATCGTTTAAAAGTTAATTGAATAACCAGGAATAAAAAAAATTTAAATCGCGGTTTAGGTTTTATATAAACTTAATTAATCGTGATTGGATAACCACAATAATGTTTTTGTTTTTCTAATTCCTTTAGTCATCGTTCTAATTAATTAAATTTTTCAAGAGATTTAGATCAAACTTCTAGTTTTATTTCGTTATTATTTAAATAAAATAAAAAAATCCGATTATTAATGAAACCGTGACATTCACTTCTCATTCATCAAAAAAGCATTAGAAGAGATATTGATTAAATTAGGTAATTAATTCTGGCTGTGTGACTCTTTACAAAGATATTAATTAATTTATTTTTTGTATCTGATAAATTGATTTTTTAGGCTATTCTGAATTTTCGATTCAGGTATTGTCAAGATCTTTCTGATATTTCGATATTGTTTCCAGGCTTTGATTCTGATCCGGACCATGTGAGATTGGTTAGAGTTAAAAATCCGCGAAATGAATTTCCTCATCCAACGTTGCTGTTAGTTCAGTATTTGGAAGCGAATCTTCGAGGAAATTAGTTGAAAAATTTTTTGGGCTTTGTCGCTCGACGCAAATCACAATTTTTATCACTTGTATTTACTTCATTTCAATTATGAGCAAAATCTCTTTTTTCTCTCAAAATGCTTTGCCCAATTATTTTTGAAAATTTTCTTTATATTTCAATCTAATGCTTGTATTTGTTCTTTTGTTGTCAGTAATGAATCTGATTTTGTTGCCTTCTAATAAGAAAATTAAAAAAAAAATTTTACATTATTAACTGACGAAATTCTGCATAGAATTAATTCCGAAAAAGTGTTAAGCTCTCAGGAAGTCAATGATTAACAAATCTATCTTTATTAAAGTTCCAAGCAATAAAAATAGCAAGTTTTTTGTTTATCTTAGATCGTAAAAATTTCTTTGTTTTTAAAAATTATTTGATATGAATTATAAAATATTTTTACAAAATATTTTAAGTATGAAGGAACTGAAAAGTTATTTTATATGAAAAATATTTGAGTTTAGATTTTTAAATTATTGAAAATTTCTCACTATCAATCTTTTTAACATTAGCCTTGCCTGATGGCGGAATTCAATGTAAATATATATTTTTTAATGTAGAATTAAGATAGTTTATCATGAAGTTTTACAAAAATTAATTGTGATGGATTTTTTTAATTTTGTTGATGATTGATAATTACTTTACTTAAATCTCATTTCTGTGAATAATTATTTAAAAAGTTATTAGGAAATGAGGCAACATACTTTAGACTAGTTATAAAGTAATTTCCCCGTTAAAATAAATGTATATTGAAGATTGAGTATTTTATATTTTTTGATTAGCTTTTTATTTTAGATTTTTTCCTTTAGTTCTAAAACTTGCTTTTTTTAAGTTATAATTGCTTTTAAAATAAATATGTTTTCTGTAAAGAAACATTTTATATTATTAATTGTAATATTTGATTTTTTCTTAGTGATAAAGTCGAATACTAAATTATTATCTTTGTACAAAGTTTTCATTTAAAAGCATGCTTTTGATTTATAATTTTAAGAATATTTACAATTTAAAATTGATAATGTTGATTAGTTCGTTTGAGTCAAAGAGAAATGTCTGTTTTATAATGTATATTTTATATAAACTTGCAAATGTTTTATAACATAAGGTTTAATGATATGAGAACCATGAAGATCTATAGTTATTATGATCTTTTGCAAATATCTTGAAGAAATTATCAAGGGAATTTGATTGCAAATGCAATCTCAATTCCTTTTTTAATAGCAATTTTCCAATCATATATAAAAATTATTTGATTATATAATTATTATTAATATATAACACTTGTGACATTATGAAATGATTGTATAATCGATGCCTTGATTCCTAGCGCAAAAAATTTTTGAACTTGTATTTTGCTCGTGTCGTGATTTCACTCATATTTATTATATTGGAATTGCATAATTTTGGTGCTTTTAAATATATTTTAATAATTCATAGTGACTGAAAACAATTATTTCATCAACATCGTGAATGAGTATGACTTCTCAATCTGAATAATAAAAAGAATATCCATTCAAAAAAAACAAAGATTTAAGAAAATAAATATAATGGAACATTAAGTTTCTAATCATTTTCGACATGTACCGCGAATAAATTTTTGAAAATTACCGATAACAGTTATTTCGTCCTATTTTTAAAAGTTGTTAGTCGTAGTTTACTATTTATCGATCAAGTTCGAACACTTCTAATGCGTTTATTTCCGATTAGAATCTAGGACTGCATGAGATTGCAATCGAAAATTTCTGTTTTTAAGGTTCCAATATTGCGACGAAAGGGTTATTTGATTCGAATATTGAAGACAAGGAGTAAGATTCCGATGCAGTTGGAAATCTTCCACGCTACCTTCCACTGTGGCGTTTTACATAGCAGATACTTGTTTTCAGTTGACTCCGCCTAGAACTCTCATGGACCTGTTCGCTCTGGAGTTTTATTTAATGTCAGTAGACGTCTTTTTTTTCTGAGTCGAGAGCTGTTCAAAATCTGAAATGTGTCGCGGTTCAAAGCTCTACATTATCATTTCCTTTGAAAGAGATAATTCCAAATTAAAGATTTTGGTCTTGCAGGAAGCAAATATTTACATGTATATATCCTAAAGTATGATAAGTTTTTTTGGTTTTAAGGATCTTCACTTTACTGACAATCATCTTTCATCTTGATAAATAAAATAAACGTCACTGTCAGATGTGGGGTATCATGCAGCATTAGAACCACCTCTGAGGTCGCTGAGGGAATGAATGCTAAGAGCCTTACCACGGATCACAATTTGGGAATCGCTTTCATTGGGCATTGCCAAAGAGTGTCCCTATCTTCTGCGAGATTTAGGCCATGGGGGTCAACATGTCGGAAAGGGAATTGTTCTCGCATTGTCACAAAAATCGGCAGACTATATGATCATAGGTCTTCAATTACAGGTTCTTTGCAATTGTACATAGAAATCTCGGGAAAGATTCCGCGATATATCGAATTTTAACTGGAAAGATAAATATCAATTACGCCTTTGTACGCTTTAGACCCGTCGCTTTCTCTTCTTTCCATTTGGCAACAGGAAGGAATTGGATCTGTAGCGCAAGAACCTTTTCATTCGTCTGCAGGAGACGGAATTTAAAAAAAAAGGCCTTAATCATGCCGTCGCCATCTCCTGTACTTCCTCAGAAGGCAATGCTGCTTTGTTTGGCTACTTCCCACGGCTCCTCCCCTCAAGTTCCCTTTTTCAATCCTTACGTTGCCGCATTTTTTTGTCGAAACATTGAAGAAAACAATGATTTGCTATTTTAAAACGTAAAAAAAATCTTGAAAATTTACAAGTGAATTAAGATCCGAATTTCTCATATGGATAGTTTACTGTATCTTGCTGTAGCTAATGACCTGTATTTATTGACCGATTTATAAGATATAGATAAAACAAAAATGACCCATGTCCATAATATTTATACCATGACTTTAAATGAATAGCCACAGATTCGAAGCAGATGCAGACATTTAATAACTCCATCGAACACGGCATATCGACAGGAGCCGAAGGTGATGGATCAGATTCAGAGGCGATTCAAGTGTTTCGAAATCAGGTACCCTTTATTTTTGATTAAAGATTTTCCCAAAACATTAACTCTTTGCCTCTGAAAATTTTCCTTTTCAAGTGTCGTACGCCTTCATTCAAGAAGAGAATAATCCTCTACAGCATAATGTCAGTCTTGTATTGGTGAGACTACATCAACGATTTTCGCTTTGTGAGCCATTTTGAACTTGACCTTATTTCTAGTATGCGTCAATGACTGAGGGATGAGAAATGTCAATGTTTGTGTGTACAGCAAATGTAACCATAGCCACCAGGGGTGAACTCAACGACATGGGACATCATTCGTATGCATTTGCACCGGAAAACTGGCATTTTACTTTTAACATTTTTGTTTTTTTACTAAAAATATATTTTGAACGCAGATAATAAATATATAAAAGCAACATTAATTAATCAAAAAAAGAAGCGATTTTCACAATTTCAGATTAATCCAGGTAAGGTATTTATAAATTATTTCAAGCTCTATCACAGTTCTTATTTAGTTATCTATCGAACTATCTCCTGCCGAAAAATTTGTTGCTGCGGTTTATCTTGCCGTTTAATTTGTTACAGGAAAGATTATTGCTTCCTCCTATGGAAAGACACATGAGTCTCATTCGACTGAAACCTCATGCTTTGCTCCCTTTGGAGGTCGGAAAGGTTCCTGACGAAAGAGAGAAAATGGAGAATTTCAAAAGCTCTGCACAGCCGGTGGGTAAAAAAGAATAAAAATCGGCTTAATTTGTAAGTTGTAGTTATAATCGTCGTCTCTGATAGACAAAACACTTAGAATTAAGACTTATATTTAATAGGGTAGAAAGCTGTTAAAAATTGGTTTGTGTGTTACATATTTTACGATATTAAAATGCAGGCGAGACGGAGAATCGGAACCCCCGTGCCGCAGAAAAAGAGTCCCATACCCGATGATTTAGATCTGGGAAGCTACGGCGGACACAGGGGGAACCCGGCGATCAAAATAGACGCCGAAGAAGTTGGCAGCACCCACAGCTTGCCGGACGGGGGAATCGATTTCAGCATCCAGAACGAGCGTCTCGGCAGGAAGCCGTAGCTGCAGCCGATCCTGCCGTCAGGCGCCTCGCTCCGCAGGAGTTCATACGAGAACGCGAGAGGACAACACCCGGCTGTGAACCTCGTCGTGGGAAAAAAATTTCCGCGAAAATTAGTATCAGCAAAAGAAAAATTTTCCAAAGCCCGAACGGGCCCGCGACGAGGTTTTCCCGCGTTCGGTCCGGCAAAAAAAGCGTGCTGAATCTTAAATCCGAGGCATTGCAATCAGAGGTACGTTTTCCTTGAGCATGCGTCAAAGCATTTCCCAGTGGCGTTCCCTCGGTTGTCTGCTGAGGCAGGATCGATGGGTGCCAAGACGCCGGGGAAATCGTCAGGTATGCTTTTCCACATTGCATTAACGAAATAGAAGCGAAATTCTTTCCACTGACCGTTCGCCTATTCGCGGCACCGGTTTTTTGCTTACGGCGAACGGCAAACTTTAGCGCGCGGGGGTCGGCAAGCGGGGAGCCTCGCGTCCTCCCTCGGTGGCATCGACACCAACAAAGCATGCGCGTGCAGCGTATTTGGTGCCGTTACCTTGGGTACCCTACTTTTTGCCGTTTTGCGGGACAATCCTTCGGGTTGGCTAATCATCAACCGGAAGCGCTTGCTTTTGGAATTTCAAATGCATCCGCAATATCCTTGACCGACTCTTTCTTTGGCGGCGGCAGTATGACTTTAACGATGCTGTTTCTTCTTCGCCATCGGTGCCAGGCTCGAGCGTGGTGCTGGGCCCGCAAGAGCAGCCAGGAAAAGTAGGCCGTGTCGATGCCACCGATGATGCCCAAGCATCCCAGGAACACTATCCTCGTCAGGGCCGGACTCGCCAGAACCGTTTCCTCCGAGCTGTACCTGGAAAATCAACAAGAGTCGATGAAGAGATTTGATCGACGGAGGCGATTCGCTCATCCGCAATGTTTAACGTATTTTATTAGTTTTCCCACGGAGGCATTCAACGTACCATTCTGTCGCGATGAAAGCGCTCCGATAAGCGTAGTAATTGGATAGTAGCACAATTAGGAAAAGAAGCTTCCTCTGATAGCGCCTGGTGGGGAACATTGTGGTGCCACTCGTCAAGAGCAACCGGTCGGCCCAGAGGAGGAGGAAGAACAGGCATTGAAGCCAACAACTGCAAACAGATACATTTTCATTAATTGTCTCCTTCTGTCTGTATCCTCCTCTGAATCGACCGATCAACCGAAACTTTCGACAATTTCTATGTCTTCACATTCCTGTACCGCGCAAAAAATCTCCGTCCAGATTCCTGAACCTTTCCGATTTTTAACTTACCCAAATATATTTCAACATTTTTCGGTCTTCAGCCTCTACATTTTAATCTATTTGGCGACAGAACTCAGCATGGTGCCAATAATAAATTGGCCAATTTAGGAGTACAGCAAAATTTAATTTGCAAATTTTCAACCTCTTCGGTTCACGTGTGCGAATTATTTTACAGACAACTTTTTGCGTTTTATTTTTCGCTTTTGAATTATATATAAAAATGAACTTAGGAAGATCAAATATTTGGCGTGGGGAACCACTAAGACAATTTTTTTTATATGGATGACATTAATAAATTAAATTTCTACATATAAAATTTTACTCTTAGATGTTAGATAAACGTAATATTTCTCGCAGAGCAAAAATTTTAATGAATTTCTTTTATATTTAAATGTAGATTTCCTCATCGTGCCAACGTTGGCAGAGTCATTCTCCACTTGTTGAGCCATGAGAATGGTATCATAACGCACAAGAAATCCGTAATACGTAAATGGTTTAATGGATTGAAATCCTTTTTAAACCTAACCGCACATTTCCACTTGGATTAAGCATGGGGATAAATGAAATTCTTTTTTTTTTTTACTGATGTTCGCGAGTTAGTTTTTTCAGCGCATTATTTTTATTATTGTAGGAAAATTATAATACGGAGTCCCACCAGTTTTCTGCAGCCAAAAGAGTCATGTACGTTCCGAAGAAAGCCATCGGGGTGAAAACGACGAGCGCTAAAAAGTCGACCATTATTTCTCGAGCATCCCTCCGGTATCCTGGACTTTGCAACCACAAAACAATGGACTTCAAGATGGAATATCTGAAAAAACACGAGAAGGCATCACGCCACCGTGCAATCCCTCGACGGTTGCCTTCGAGGTGTGCAACAGTCCGAGGAGAAAAAGGATCGGTGCCGGTTGCTTTTGTGTGGTCATTTCCACAGAATGACATTTCGGACGCGCATACTCGGTCATCTCGTCAGCAATCGGCTGCGGAAGGATTCCGAGACCTCGATCGTTGTCCGGCATCGCAGCACATGAATATGAGTTTGTTCGAACATTAAAGATGTTTTCATTCACGAAGCTGATTACGCGGATCATGCGCGTTCTATCTGATCGACTGCTGTTGCGCACTCCGCATCAACATGATTTTCTCAATTTATTTGTGGTTTCACCTACCCCCTGCGATCAGCTTCGCAATAATGGAATCATTTGCGGAAGAAGAACGCTTTTAAGCAATGGGAATCGCGAGGTAGCCGCTCGAGCATAAACAAAAACGAGCTACACGTATGGAATATAACATTCGAGTTGAACGTAACGCGTCGCGAGTTGTTTAATTCCGGCATGCTGATTCGCTGATGTAGGGGGCACCGTCCTTATGGAATTAAAGAGGTGCGACAGTCGATGGATTTTACTTGAACGCCCCTTGGTGTGGGTCGCGCCTATGAAGGAGTGTTTCGGCAATGCTTACTTGGGTGTTCTCACTGTCTCGTACTGGAACGAGCAAAGCTCACACTTCGTGGAGTCCGAGACCGCCAACCAGTGCTCCAGACACGAGAGATGAATGAATCCCATGGTTCCTTTGCAATCGCAGGTCGTCAGCAAATCCTCTTTGCTTCTCGCTCCACGACACACCCTGCAAATGTCGCTCGACGAGTTGGACTGCGTCGCGGCAGGCTGCAAAGTGAACATAATTTCGCATGTAGAATCGGTTGTCGACACGGGCCTGCCGTAAGGTAGTGAGGCCTGGGAAAGGAGCGTTTTTCTGGCTTATTTTCTGGTCTTATTATTCGGTCGTCGATTTTTGCTCTGCTGTACCATAAGTTGTTTTATGAAGAAGATCGTTGCCTTCTTCAGGGCCGATTCCTGTTCTTCCGTCAGCTGTTCGGCGGTGTTCGGCACGAAATCCGCGAGGCGACTGGTGAGGCCCAAAGCGTAGTGGGCCTGAGAGCTGGAAGTTTCTCTGTCTGCTCCTTCCATTCCTCTGTCTGCATAACATCCAAAAATCACTTAAAATTTTGAAGCGACGAAATTAACCGAAACATTTTTTTTTTTTTGATATTTTAATTTTCATGTATGCCTCACATCTTTTGTTTCGGCGAAATATTTCATCTTTTTTCTCGAACAGCGAGGGAGGTTTTGGGGTGTGAAAATTAAAAGCAAATGCCGCCCTTGCTCTCTTATTCGAGTTCTTCCCCTGCGCTCAATTCCCATTTAAATTAGTTGAATCGTTTTCTCGTGGGATATATCAAAATCATCCAAGTCATTTTTCCCGACATGTTCATATCTATAACTTCATATGTTAATTTACAACTGTCACAGCACTCCGCGAACTGCAACAAACGTAAAATCCAAGTACCAACCATTTTGTGCGCAATATCTGTAATAATCATCATTTAGATAATTATTTATTTATTTATTTAGATGGTTCATTTAATTTAAATAATTTTACATAAATATTTTGACTTAATTAGAATCGTCAAATTATTTTTGACACAAAAAAGATATCTTAAATAATAATATTTATACATTTTAATATATTATTTCAAATATAAAGTGTATAGTTCAAACTCAGTGTTTTACGCTAAAAAAACATTGCATATAAGATTTTTACAAAATAAATATATATGCACATATAACTTCTTATTTATTTCAATATTTACACACATATATATATGTAGTTTTTCAATCTGCATAATTTATATAATCATTTTTTGGCATTTATGTGGGTATAGGTATATGATTTGAAAAGTTCATTCATGGAGTATTTGATATGAAAAAATAATAATAATGATAATAATTAATACCTTGTCTTTTGTTTATGGATCTTAACATATTTTTTTTGACTTTTAATCATTTTATTTGATTTAGATGTCGTTTCCAAAAAAAATACCGAAATTTATTTCGTCATCTAAATGCCACAGATGTTAATTGTTTGTTTGCTTTACAATTTTTTACGCTTTTTAGTAATAGAAAATAAAAAAATAATAAAAAATTGTCTGCACTTCATATAAAAATTGTCGAAGTATAAATATTTTACAGGTTCGTCAATTAAATATTATTAAATGTTAAATATATATTAAGAGTAACTTGCATTTTTTTTAAATTTAAACCTTTTTCTAATATTTAAAAGACTATTACGAAAGAAGACACTTATTTAAACAATTTAAAAAAATATGTTCGAAGAACAGTTATGAGATTGTGCGATTTGTTGCATTAGTCATTCGGCAAAAGATATTCTCTTACACGGTCGAGGAAAATGTCTCTGGTAGCATCCATCTCATTAACAAGTGTCACAGGATGATCTCGTACCCAGAAAAACTGAGGTTCTGCAGATAGATACTATTCGTGGTAACCATAGAACTTTTAAGCAGAATATTGTGCTGCTATAAGTATGGTAAGTATTCCACCTTAGTATTCTCCGCGTTAGGAGAATAAGACTCCGCACACTCCAAAGATGGTACGGCACGAGCCTTTTTTTCCTTATATACTGTATTTTTAAATAATACAAACCCCCCGGATAGTGCTTTATATGAATCGCAAGCACCAGCATTGAAGTGTTCTTCTGCAATATGCTCCCAAGTCTCGAAAATTAAAACTTCCGATGATCAAGTCTATTCTTTCTGATCGATTTAAGGCGTCAGCATGGAATTTGCTCTCGAGGGCGTTTTAGGTCAGAGATGTGGAAGGACTTTCCGTTCTTCGTCCGAGGCATGAAAGCTCTCAAGACGAATGAGAAGCAAAGAGACGAAGATGAAGGAAATTTCTCGAATACTTCGGCTGACGAAATGCAGGAAGCAATGACAAAAATTACTGTTTTTATGGATTAAAAAGGCAAAAGTAGTAAACTCGTAACTTCCGATGGCTAATATGAAAAAGGCGATCGGTACTGTCGCTAGCAGCAGTGTTAGTCCTAATCTCGACGTTAATTTCATTTAAGGAATGAATAATTCTGTATAAGCAGCAGGCCTGAAAAGGCTCCTCGAATGGCACAATTCCGTGATGGTAAGTTTGGGTGTTGTCCTTTAAGATGGTCTATGCCGATAAAAAAATCGAAAAGCTAAGTTTTTAACAAATAAAACTGAAAGTATACAAGAATTAGACAACTGCATATTTACGTATTATATTTCATTCTTGATATAATTTTCATAAAAATAGGGAAACTTAAACATTTCTGAACGTAATTTGCATTCATAAATTAATGAATACAAATCATAGCATACAATTATTATTTAACCACAAATGTAAACGTATTCAAGTATTTTTGGAATATTCTTAGATGTATTATGCATTGTGATCAAGGTTTCGACTTATGTCACATGGCTCCTAAATCGAATTTGCTTTATTTTATACGTTAAAACGTGAACAAATTATAGAATTGTGATCGTCAAATTCAAGATTTCGTCCAAGTATCCGGACTTAAAAACCGAATTGCCATGATGCTTATGCTTCGTGCTGCGAACATAGGTCGAGCAAGAAAACTGCTTGAATTTTGCTTCTGACGGGTTGAGAAGAAACGAATTTTTCAGATCTTAAAGTTTCAAAATTAAACGATAAAACTTTTTTTCCCCTCATGGATAAATATTTATTTTAGCGAACTTTTTTTAAGAAAGTAGAATTTTTTAGTCCTAAACAAATTTGCCAAACATGAATCGAGGCCGTTACTAAAAATCAGTCGATTTATTTGCAGGGATCATGCGTTCCGTTATTTACGCTTTATGTTTCAATTACCCACGTTCACTCGTGCTTCAGTTTGGGGTCTTCGGAGATTATTCTGCGCGTCTTAGGGAATTAAGAAATGTTTTCCTCGATTTCCAAGCGTCTCTCCCACATTTTAACGCGCTTCCGGATTGCTGTTGGTGGCACTGGTCGGGAGCTCGTTGCCTGCAATCGAACGCACCCGAGCCCGGATCGGGTGGGAGGGAGAAGGTAGCGAAGAGACGTCGACTCAAAAGGCAACCTTGAGCGGGCCCTAAAAATATTCACGGCTTCGCTCAAGGTCGAACGATATCAACCGTCAAAGCAGGTTTGCCACCTTTAATGGAAAAGAATGATGTCCGCTTCGGAATTTAAAAAATATCCCTTCTTTCCACGATATGAAAGAGCGCGTCCCGATTTCCCGCCCACAGTTCGCGTCGCAATGTTATGCAAGCAATGCGTGCGGAAGACGGTTTTAAGTCAAATTGTGTGATATTTTGCGATAAGCGGCTAATCGAGGATGAGTCGGCAAGACATCGGAGCGGAGAAATTCGACAAAGAAAAATTTCCGGATTCTGAATTTAAGGGCGACGACAGAGGTAAGACTGGCTGCAGCTTGCTTGCAAATGAAGGGAAAATAAGGAAGGAAATGCGGCACAAATCGCGCACGAAACAAAATGCGCATTATTTGACGGATGTGGATTCATCCATTTTTAATAATATTGCCCTGCAAATGTTCTAACGTGTTTGGCTCGCATCAAATTCTATGCATTCGTTTTAATTTTTACGCTACCATATTTAATTTTTTCTTTTTATATGTGCCTGCTTGTGCGGGCAAACGGAAAATTTAAATAAACAAAAACGGAGTTGTTCCGGTGATACGTAAGTTAACACATAACGATTGGAAACGTTGACAAAAACTTTAATTTATACGTGATATTATCAAAAACTGTCATAAATTAATAAAGATTACATTGATTTAAATCTATCAAAGTCCAAAATCAATTCGTTCATTCATAATAAAAAGTTTTGCAATCGAAATTATTAGCTTCGAATATATTACAGTTTCGATCGATTTTCATATGGCACTGCGTTATGATGAACATCTAATATATAGAATATTTATATACAGCAGGACAAGTTGTATAAATAAAGATGTATAATGACTTCATATGTTGCAAGTGAACAGGAAAATTTTTATCTTTTTTATGCTTGTCAGATAGTGTAAATGAATATGAAATTTTGATGTTATAGTATTGTGAGTATAAAACGTGTTACAATGAAATTATATGGAATAGATATTTATTAATCTAGTAGATGACTTTTATTGATACAATACTTATATAAAAATAAAAGAGATCGATGTACGTAGACGTATATCATTATTTGATCCCTTCTTCAAAACTTTTTATAATGATTTATGTTGGCTAATATTAGTAGCAAAGCATTTTGATTAAACTGTTGCTGAGTTCTCTCTTATTATATATATATCAGATTTCTCATTATCAAAAAAAAAAAAAAAATCTGTTTCTTCAGAATAGCTTGTTATTTGTCATATCGAAACGTTGATTGTAAAATGCATGAGAAAAATAAGACTTTTACGGTGTATTTCACATATTCGTTGCATTCTGATTTGCATTTTTTAGACTCTGATAATGTGCTATAGAAACTGGATGTTAATTGCAACTTTTTGTCAATGCACGATAACAATTTGCTCATTTTGTTATTTTAATAACGGCGGTTCATTTTTCTTCATGTCATTTCATTATTTCAATGAGCTTTGTGATTGAACCAATAATTTAAACACAGAAAACTAAAAAATTAACCCATTGTCCTTAATTTTATTTAAATGCTTAACGAAGAAAAGTAGAATTCGAATACTAGTATTTTATTTTGCATTCGATGGGAGCAATATTTATCTATAAATAATTTCAACTTTAGTAATTTACTTTTTAAATCGAAATCGATCTTAAAACGGTAAGAAGATAAATTGCAATGTAACCCAACTTGTTCATCCTTATCCAATCAAGATCTATTTCCCCAATAACCAGCTTTGCCCAGCGTTGTTGTTAGTTTGTCCTCCGGATAACGAACCTTTTCGGTGCACATAACAACAAATTAGGGTCAGATAAAATAATTCGGTTCTTCTGTTTCTTCTTTCAAAGTCAGTTGCCTTTATCCGTTGTTTTATGTACTGCGATTAAGGCAACTGGCGTGAATGAGTTTCGACGTGTGAAATTTGAAAAACGGACTTTAAAAGGTTTCCAAAACTTAAGAAAATTGCTAATTTTAAATATGTGATCGCAAATACGATATGCGGAGCGTTACATATTCCTCCCGTTCAAACTGGGCATGTTATAATAACGCCTGCTTTGACTCCATTCATTATAGACATTTTGATCTGGAATACTACAATCTTTCACAGCAAGCTTTGTCTATGGATGCCCGATGCGCCAGTTTATGCTAATCAGGGATAATGAATGAGCCTCGGTCTGAAACAGAAGCCCCGCCAGGCAGCGCAACTCCGAAGGATAGGACATACATTTTCAGCGAAAGCAAATGAGAAATGGAATACATAAAATGAAAATGAACAAAATTTTACATATTGTTTTGTGTAAATAAGTATAGTGATTTGCACTTGAAAGTATTTCAGCCGTAAGGTACTATCGTGGCTCTTGAATAGTGTCGCAGCAAAATTTCTGATAAAAAATCAGAAACTACACGTCCATTTAGGAAGTTTGAAAGTTTTCCTAGCTTGCTGTGGTGATATAAGGCAGTTGTTGTCAGGCAACTATAGTACACAAAACAAGATTCCTTTTCAGGCCTTTAATTAAAAAAAAAATAAAATATTTTAAAAAATATGTTTAATTAACACAGTTCGGATCACAGGTCCTTAAAGTTTACGATCATACCAATCATATATTACAGAATAATTAGTTCTTGAATGGGCTTAGGTTAATATACAAAAGAATCTTTATCGAAATTCTATTAAGGATTTAACTAATTCATAATGAATTATATTGAAATGATAATTCTAAAATCAATAAAAATAATTTTTACAAAGAAATAAAGTCAATATCCTCATAGTGGACATTCAGTATCAATTTCGTCCGCAGTCATGGAGTTTAAATTTGTGAATGTGTAAATAATTCAACATTTTATTTGGTTTAATACAAGTGCCAAATAAATTTGTCTCTCCTCTTTAAGTATTGCTTTTTATAGTTATTTCTTGTCTAAAATGTACAGTAATGTTACAAAAGCAACCTTCGTTTTTTATTTTCCTGCGCGGCATTGGTCTACCTCAAAAAGGCTTATAAAATTTTTTACGTGAAAAATATGGCAAACAAAATTAGGCAAAATATTTATCGCATAATTGAACTATTTCTTGGTTTTCAGTGGTGTCTGAAGAGTTTCGCCTCGAATGCTGTCATTTGAGGTTTTTGAATGTGGAAATGTGATCATTGGCAATATTTTTATAAAAATAATACCAGTCATATTGGGGAAAAATGCGGAAGTCTAATGATAAAATTATCTATTAACCTTTATGATTAAGTACAATACACTGTTCGTTATCTTGCGATTCTACAATTCAGTGCACGTTCCAAGAATTTTTATGAACAACAGTGAATATTTACGTTTCAAAGCGCTATTCGACATATATCTGTATTGCGAAAAGTAAGAGTTGCATACATTTAAAAGTTTGAGCTTGAGCTTTTATCTCTTTTCAACCGGCTATCAATAATCTAGGTTGATGTATAACCGGTATATGATTATAGATTATATATGTATCATTATTTGATATATATAATCAAAAGTCAATGTCTAAATACATAATCTATATTCAAAGTCTATGTCAAAGGCTGTGATTCATCTTATTTATAAATTCCTTCCTTTGTGGAGCAATAAGTTTATGCTTAAGCGATTTTAGCTACGCCGAGCAGCTTATTTGGAGAATACTTTTTAAAACGAGAAATAAATAATTCATGAAATGCAGGAAAACAATGGAAAGATCTTAAAAAAGAGCGCAGAGGATAGAAAAACACTGAAGTAGACCTGATTATCTATCACAATAAAATGTTCGTTTTACTGCTTCTCATTTCTAACACAGGCCGTAAACGGGGATCTTCAGCAAATTAACGCAGTAATCGTCGACATATTAGTGACAACAGAAGAGTTTGCTTTAGACGGCAAATAGAAATCACGACACGCAGTGATTCCGACAACCTTAGGTTAACGGTTAGTTCCTGCGATGCATAACTGAGGAACACGAAAAATAGGATAAATTGCTGAAAACAAAGCTGAGCGCTGTCGGAAAACGTAGTATCGAGGCAAATGAAACTAAACTGAAAATATTAGACTTATGCACGTGAGATGTCGACATGGGTGTTGGAAAACTAAATTGGTGATTGGCCTAGGAATTTTCTATATCAGTTCATCAATTAGATCAATTCTGTCGGAAATCCTTTTTTCCGGCTGCATATAGTTTGCTTGATTTGGAAAAAGTATGCCAGTTTGTTATTGTATTGTTGAAGTTTTGTCACTCGATAGAGAAGAAAATTCTAATTTTTCAGAGGTCACTATTTTTATGATGATCCTTTTCCAACTTAACATTTCATCATATCTTCATGTTTTAGGACCATGGATTGGTGTTCGGCATTTAGTGATACTTCTGATATTCTTGGCCGCTTCTGTAAGTTACTCCATAAGGGTGAATCTTTCGATTGCAATTGTAGACATGACTGATCCAAAATGTAACGAGGCAGACTGCAAAAAGTTTGACTGGGATAATCAATTACAAACTGTAATTTTAAGCTCTTTCTTTTGGGGGTACGTAATTTATGCTCGAATGTGAAATTCGCGGGAGAGAAAATTACCTTAATAGTTGCTTATTTCAAATAGGTACGTAATACTCCAAGTGCCCAGCGCACTTCTGGCACAGAAATTCGGTGTGAAATGGCTACTGCTCTCTGGCGTAGCATTTTCTGCTCTGGGCACCGTTCTGACTCCAGTCGCAGCAGAGACATTTGATTGGGTCGGGGTCTGTGCCATGAGATTCATGGAAGGTTTGGCCCAGGGTGCTTTATATCCTTCCATTCACGCCGTACTTGCGGTTTGGGTACCGCCGCAGGAACGCGGATTTTTGGCCTCATTTGCATTTTCAGGTAGCATTTCAAACTTTCATAGTATTCATAATTTCTCATAACATTTTTAATATTATTTCTTTTATCTACATTTTAGGGAGTCAAATAGGGACCATAATTACCTTCCCCATCAGCGGATTCCTGGCCCGCACGTCTGCTGGTTGGCCATTGATTTTCTATCTCTTCGGCGGACTCGGTTTCATATGGTGTCTATTGTGGCTTTTGCTAACTTCCAACACTCCAAGCGAACATTCTTTTATTTCCGAAAGGGAAAAAATATATATCCAAAATACAGTTGCTAGAAAAGATGAAGAAAAGTCGTTCAAAACGCCGTGGAAGGAAATTTGGAAATCCTCGCCCATGTAAGACATCAATCTTTTCCTTCGATCTGCCCTTCAGATGAACCGATCTTCTGCACGATCAAATTACAGCTTCCACCACTCCAACCGAAAGGGTACCATCGCACACCCCAAAGTGCGGTGGGTGTTTTACGATTTTCTTAACCAACAGGTGGGCAATATTGCTGGCTCATTGTGCTCAAAACTGGGGTTTTTGGATTCTTATGACTGGGATACCAACTTACATGAAGAAAGTCCTGGATCAAGAAATAGAAAAGAACGGAATTCTCTCGGGTCTACCCTATCTTGCCATGGCGGTGTTCGGTTATGTGTTCGGATGGATACAAGACTTTATAATAAGAAAAAAATTTATTTCGTTGACAGCAGCCCGGAAAATATTCAACACTATCGGTATGTTTTCAAGCACATTTAAGTTCCCAGACTCTGTCACATTTGATTATATCAATTATTATTTGCTAGCCTTTTGGGGACCAGCAGCATCTTTAACAGCTCTCTCATTCATAACAAAAGATCAAATAAATCTTGCTATAGTGTTGCTAATATTAGCAGTCGGTCTTAATGGCGGAGTGTATGTCGGTTTTCAAGTGAATCATATAGATTTGTCACCAAATTTTGCTGGAACTATGATGGGTGTTACAAATGGTATTTCAAATATATTTTCCATCATTGGCCCTCTCACAGTAGGAGTTATTGGTAATGATAACGTAAGTTATGAATTTTTCGCAAATTACGAATTGACAATTTACTTTTTTATCCTCATCATTTCAGTTAGCGCCACTTACAGAAATTTCGAATTTTCAACTTACATTTTCTTTTCAGGAATCATCCGAACAATGGAAACTTGTTTTTTGGATAACATCGACGGTATATTTTATTGGTAATGCACTTTTCATCATAATGGGGAAAGCAAACAGGCAAATCTGGGACGACCCAAACTATTTGCAACATAAAGATTATCATGTCAAATGCAATGAAATTCAGTGTAAAGAAAACTGAAATTTTTTACAGCAGCTCCTTATTATTATATTATAAAATATTTGATTACATAATTTTTTTACATATATATGTATTTTTATGATTAAAATTTATTGAGAGATGAAAAATTCGAATCATGGCTGAGTATTCGAAATTTTTCTTATTTTTAACTTGTAAATTTAAACTAAATAACTAAATTCTAAATTAATATGTTATTTTTTAATTCATAATTTTTTTTTATAAAATACAAAGTATAATCCATGAAAAATTTGTCTGATTTTAACCAAACTTAAATTATATCAAGGAATAGGAAATAAATATAATTTGGGCAATTTTAGTTTAAAAAGCATCATCTAAACTTTTAACTCCTTAAATAATTTTTTTTAAATATAGTGTTTCATGTTTATATTTATGCAGATTATTTTAAAAATTCACTCCAGAAATTCAAATCATAAATTGAATATAATTGCAAGGATGTACACAGTTTTTACGGGTCATTTGAAGCTGGAATTTTGACATCACAAATTGACTAAGCTATTCATAGAGTTATAAAGTTGAAAAATGTTGAAAATAACTGAAAAATATTATTCAGGGATAAAAATCAGCCATTAAAAGATTTATTACAGAATACATATTTTCATAGAATATTTTCTAAAAGTGTGAAAGTAAATAGCAACAAACATTTTTTCTTCAACTTTAAAAATTACATTAATATAAAAGTTCATACTTGAACATAAAAATGAACTGATTATTTTCGCGAATTATTTAAAACAAATATGGAGTAATATAATTTGAAAAGCAATTAATGAAAAGATATTTCCAGATATGAAGAAAAAAATTAGAACTGCCATGATAAAAACATCATCTTCATTTCAAATTGAAAATATTAATTACAAATTCGCTTTTCTACCCGAATTAACCAACTTCGAATATTAATATATCTAAAAATTGCCCGATTCATAATAACAATAAAACTTCTAAATATGTAATGATCTAAATAATATTTTAAATGATTTAAAAGCTAACGAATTTAAAAAGTTCCTTAAATAAATTACATTGTGCCCTACTAACATATTTAGCGTTAAACATACAATATCCTTGTTTATATATATATTTATATAATTTTTACACCATCCAAAATATACATACTAATTGGTATGGTGTAAAAACATAAAGAGAAGAAAGAAATCTGAATTTAAAATGGCTGTTTTAAATTCAAATAGGCACTCTTAAAATATAAAATATTATATATGAATTTTTTCTTTTAACTAACTGCAGCTACTTATACACATTTATATATAATTATAATGAGACCATGCTTGTATTACAATTAAGCACAATTGCTAAAAATTATATTTATTCATATAAATATTTGTAAGCAAAGTTTTAAAAAATGTTATGTTGATTGTGAAAAGAACATTTTAATGTATATTTTATCATTTATTAATAAGAGACTTAAATTAATTAAATTCTCAGAAACTGAAATCAGTTTTATTAAATTGTGTCTAATAAAAAGTTTCATAGACATTTTTTTATAATCATTAATATTATTATGTTCTAAACCTTAAGAGAGCGTTAAGTTGAGTAAAATGAGGGCAGTTAAAACTAAATTTTTAAACATCAAATTTTTTTGGAAAAATTACGAACAATAAAATTTCTTTTTCTAATAGCTTAAATTTATGAGTATCATATATTTTTAATTGTTCTACACAGCATTACTATAATAACATTTATAATTTGATGATGTTGATATTTTATCATTACGTGATAAATTTATACTTGCGAAGATAGCCTTCAAATATATGTGTATATATATATATATATATGTATATATGAATCTATTTTAAATACTCTAACCTTTATACTTCGAACTTTAATAGCTATGATAATTTTTTACCACTTAGCATGAAAATCAATTTTTTGCGAAATACCACCTATATATACATATATACACACATTATTAGGCCCTTTACTTAAATAAATACAAAGCTCTAACTTATTGCCTAGCTACACATAAAATTTATTCGTCTTAGTTGTCTCATATATAAAAACCAGGGGATTAGTTACAGTATATTTAAAAAAATTGGTGGACAGTCGAACCTTATACAGATTACAATGAAGTTATCTTTTGAATGTACTCGTGAAGAGAATGAAATTGTGTCGAAAATTTAAAGAGTTACATATGCAATAGATACTTCACTTATATTTTTGAGAGACCAAAATCTATAATTTAGCCTAAAATTTTTTTTAAAACAGATAACTTATGGCGCTAAAGATTATAGTTATGAATTAAGCTTTTAATAGCATTAGATACTTTTATGTTTTTTCAAAGCGAATGAAGGCTATTCTTGATTTTTATTTTTTAAAAAAATTTGAATTTAAAGTATACTGCGATATTTTTTGCTTGTCGGTGGCTATGTTTATGTTATCTGTTGTTCTTACAGTAATGGCCCAAAATTGCTATCCTCTGGTTTGTTGCGAAAATTTAGTCATAAATAAGCGACGTTAAAGTAATAAATAAATTTAACACCTATCAAACATCTTTATCAACGAAATTAAGGATTTATTACTGAAATGGGTGCAAATTTCAGACTAACCACTCCTCGTTAACCCGTCAAACTCGGGTGCCCGTTCCATAATTGTAGTTTACGGTGAGGGCAATATGGTCCGGTCTTTCTTCGGGCTTAATAATCTTCGATAATCTCTGAAAAGGAAGTGGGAATGAAATTGAAATATGCGCGAAAGATTAAAAGGTGAAGATGGGAAATAAAACTCACCTGAACGAGATTGCCGGGTGTGACAGCAATGATGTAGGCTATGTAAAGGGGGATGCAGACAAGGGACGAAGCCGTGATCAACCATCCAACTTTGATGCTCCAGCTGGGATACTCGGGGGCGTTTTCGTCCGTCGGCGCTGTCAGTGAAAAGATGCAAATGCACTGCAGCGGAAGAGGAAGAAAGAAGTGAAATTGAGCAACAGAAACCGAGAGAAACGCGCATCGTATAGGTGAAGGACCCACCAGCAGGAACAGCGGGCTGATGTAGCTCCAGCAAATCCTCCAGAACAGTCCGGGTCGAAATCCAAGCATTTTTTCGATATCGTCCGAGAATCGATCTACTCCGTAGAACCAGAAAACTCCGGCTGCTTCCACGAAGACGACAAATAATATCGAAATACTGGGGCCGTAGTCGTTGAGTAAATTGACCAAAATCGATCCTCCCTGTCGTAAGAAAAACGGTCAGTAAATAGGAAGAAATTATTTTGATATTTTAAATTCTTAAGATACAGTAACCGGAAACTGACGTAGGTGGTTGTTGGCAATGCACAGATGTAAATAAAAACCAACAGCACGGCCACAAATATTTCCCGGTGTCTTCCGAGCAATTTTGGATATTCGTCGCAAAGGGCGGTAATCATGGCTTCCAGTCCCCCGAAAGTGCTGTCCAGCCCTGTAATTTTACACACTCTTCACGTCAAAATCCATTGATTTACTTGCAACGGTCAGAAAAGCGAGGCCTTACCGAGGGTGATCAGCATGAGAAAGAAGATGATAGACCAAAACATCGAGCACGGCATTGTCGCAATGGCCGCTGGATAAACAATAAACACGAGACCCGGTCCTGCGAATTGTCAACGTCAATTAAAAAACAAATTTTAATTTAGTATTGTCAAAATTAAAAATAGTTCAAAAGCTCCAGAAGCAAAAATGCAATCGGCGCCATTTGGCGCGATATTCAATTAAAACCTTCGATTAATTCTTAAAAAATGTAAATGAAACCTAAGTTTGAAGGAAATTCGACGCATCAAGTGCTTTTCACGTTGTCTGCCGCAGAAAGAAAAAAAAGGACAAAATGATTAATTGACGGCTTAGAGATAAAGTTTAGTTTCACGGAACCGGAAGTTAGCAAGGATTCGGTAAAATTTTTGCGAAAATCCGGCGAACGACTGGTATCCGGGCGACCTGAGCCGCGGGGCGGGCTCCCGGACAGCGTACCTTCGTTGTCCAGTTCATGAATGTCCTTGTTCTGCATGTGGGCCATGTACCCGAGAACGCTGAAAATGACGAAACCGGCAAGAAAACTCGTCAGACAGTTGACGCTGCTGGTGAGGATGGCGTCTCTGTAGCAGTTGTTGTCGAATTTGTTGTATGAGCTGAGTGCCAGGAGGGTGCCGAAACCGGGTCCGAGGGAGAAAAATATCTGCGAGGCCGCGTCGATCCACACCTGAAAAACGTTCGGCGCCGTTTTTTATTACGGGCGGAAATGGCAAAAGCCGTGCTTGAAACCTCTTCGCCGATTCCTTTCCATTTTCCGTAATGAAACCCTTCATGGCGAGAGAAGATGTCAATCGAAAACTTTCAAATGATTTCTTCGGTTTCACACGTTTCGGCTCCTCTCCGTCTCCTTTCATAACCAAACTGGAGATCGATGCCCGGATGTTTCCTTAAATTTCTTCCTGTGGGAAAAATAAGAGAAGACTCACCTTCTTCTCGAGCAATTTTCCCCACGTCGGAGTCAAATAGTAATGTATGCCGGCAGCGGCGCCGGGCAAGGTGGCTCCTCTGGCAAGCAGAATGAAAAGAACAACGTACGGAGCCAGTGCGGTCACCCAGACGGCCTGAAAAGACCAACCCTGCGTTGTGAACCAGGGAGAGAGAGAACATTCTGCGTGCATGAGACGAGGTCCAGGTCGACCGGTGCACGAAGACCGAGTCGCTCGGCAGCAGCAACGTGGGAAATGACAAGGGCTTTTCCTTCCCTCGCTGGAAAGGCGAATTTTTCGAAATTGGATCCTCAACCCGGACCGGAGGATCGAGGTGCGTTCGCAAGCGACGCTGCTGCATTCCCCGGGGAAGGCTCTGCTGCATGCGTCCGTCGTCGATTCGACCTGTCCTTGATCCGAGCAGGTTGCAGCACGGGAAATCGTGGAAAATTTCGAGTTTTCCGGTCAGGGTTCGTTGCTGCGATTCGTATGATTCGCGAGGTTCTTCGGCGAGCGCTCGGGATTTTGACCACCGAAAACTCTCCCGAGGATCAAAAGTTCCCTTTTGATCCAGAGGCCCACCGTAAGGGTTTGCGGCGGAGATCCTCGAGCTCCGTCTGCCTCGTCACCACTTTCGGGAACGCTTCGGTTGATCGCCGCGTTCAACGTTCCGAGACGTTCGGAGGAAGGGGCTCAGAATGCGGGCTGCTGTTTTGCAAAGATCCGAGACATCAATCTGCAGGGAGGCAGCAAGAGACGAGGCTCCCGCTGGCGAATTATTTCAACCGGCAAAGATTTCCCATGCGATTTAGCTTTTCCATTATTATCGGTAAAAATCTCGATCGGGACCGGGAAGAGGAAAATTTAACACTGGGAAAAGTGACAATTCACAAAAAAAGTAAAAGAAAATAAAGAGTTTCTTAGATTTGAATAAAATGCCTCGCAGATAACGTTGAATTTCTTTTGTGCCCGAGTAGAAAAATTTATTCCTGCCTGGAGAACGTGATCAAATGTTTAAGCTTTAACGAAGCCAATATTCCTTTTTACAGAAATTAAAACATTTTTTGGGCCGGGGAAACTTTTTTCGGAAAATTTACAACGAGAGGGCGAGAAAAAGTTGCGGAAAATTCGTAACTGGGTATTTTCACTTTTAGCCCGTTTCCTTCATACGTCGAAATTTAAGCGAATTTTATTTTAAAATATTGGGAAAAAATAAATAAATAATGACGTTGCCCATGTTGTCCGCGTCAATCGTAGAGATGCATTTTTTGAAATTACCTCACGACAGCGTCCCGGATTTGTAAAATTCGCGATTTTCAGTTACATAAATCGCGTGTCTGCTGCGTTTCGATCCACGGGATAGCGCGATGTTCGGTTTTACGCTGCATTTTTTATTTTCGGTCTTTTGGCCGTCCAGAAAGCATTGTCGGCACCTGCGACAGCAGCCTCTGGAGGAACGAACTTTCGCATTTTCAGCAGTTTCCCCTTTCTTCGGTCAGATTGAAACGTTCCAGGTTCTCGCGTCTGGGAAGCCGTCCGCGAAAACCTTCCATTTCCCTCGATGTCAGAAGTGAAAAAAAGGGGAGAGGAAAAGCAAACAGCAAAAAGAAAAAAAAAAAAAAAAAAGGTGTAATGAATTCCAAGTGCTGGGATAGGTCAGATTAATTCTGTTAAAAGTGCTGAACATCAGTTTTGTTTTATCGGGTAGTTTGAAATCCTCACTCTCGGCACCGAGGGAAAAAGGAAAACTTTCCATTATTCTAGTTTGACAAGGAGGCACGGCGGGCACTTACCAAGATTGCGCTCGAAACGTTCATTAACAAACCAAATTTCCTTTTTTTTTTTATCCTTTTTCTTCCTCTTTTTCTTCGTCCAACTTTCCCGGAGTCGATCTCGGGTCTCCGACTCCTTTTGGAAAGCTCCGACCGATCGAAATCGCGGAAAAGCGTACCTCCTTCGAAAACCCTTCCCCAAACTTCCCCTCCAACCGCGGCGATGGATGACGGAAATGCGGTTTGAACCCCGTGGACGGGAGCTGCAACGGGAGCTTTCGCGCTGACCCGGCCAATCCGGAGGCGGTTGATTTCGCAGCGAGATTTAAAACGGGGAAAAAACCACGATGGATTTCCCTGTCCGCTCAAGCAGGACATGAAATTACTATAAAACTGAGGCGTGACAGCCAACGGCATCCTTTACCCCCAACCCGCATAGTTAGACGCGAACATAAAACTAAAATACTTTCAACGCGCTTGTGGCCAACAAAAGCTCGGGTCAACGCATTAAAACGAATTTTCAATATTTCAGAAGAAGAAAAGAAAACCCTGATTGTGGCTGGAAACTGGAAAGACGAAAGAAAAATATTTTCCGCAAGACGACGAACGAACTATCCACGTATGTGGACGGTGATGCAATCGATTGTAAACCTTACGCGGCTGTGATTAGAACGATCGGAAAAGGTAACTTATTGGGGTAAAATTATTTTTCACTTACTCAAAGGGGTTGTCTCGGATTAAGAGAGTTAAAAAAGGTTAAGCAACTACAATTACAATTGTCACAACAGCAGGCTTAGAATTGGGTTCATTTCATCGCATTTGCATAAGGTGTTTTTTAAAGTGAAACCGGCATTCAGCGTCGTTTTTGCATCCTTTTCAAGCTGCTTTCGCATATTGCGACGGCACCGGGTCCATCATTTTCCTGTGCCTCCGGACGCGTTCGGGACACTCGGTTAAAAGTTAAAGGAAGCTGATTCGATCGAAGTCGGGAAAATCGCTTACAAACACGGGATTAGCTTCGTTCGATCGATCGGGAGGTTTAATCCGGTGCCGTCGACAAATTGAGCCGCAGTATTTATATAAGGAATTACTCCGGGGACATGCAGGGAAATTTTCTGGGACGCGGCTTTAATCCGATCGCCCTCGTCGAAAGTCGCCATCGACTCGGTATCTGGAAAAATTTCCATGTTCGCGAGGATCCGGAAAAACTGCGAGCTTCGGGCTCCGCCTTCCCCGGTTTCCCGATTTTTCGGAAGGGGGGGAAGGGGGAAAAAAACTTCAAATTTTACTTTTCCACTTGGCATTTCTGTCGCGATGCACGCCAAACTGCGTCGCGGTCCTCGTGCAGAGCTCACGTTTTGGGTTTTGCTAAATTCCAGCGTCGCGGGCCACCGCCCTAAAAGCGAACGATCAAACGGAGACGTTTTAAGATCTGCCTCGTAACGTAAGCGACTTGGAAATTGCGAAGGTTCGGGTTGGGAGTATGGAAATTAGACCATAATGCAAAAATATCGGTGTGGCATTAAGTGGCATTATATACATGTAACGCATATGTATGTATTGCGTTACACTCAATTTGTTTCTCTTCTTTGCGACTCTAAAATAACACGCTCCTCGTACGTTGCATTCCCATTTCTTACGCGGCATTTTGATTTAATAAACTTCTTTGTCATCTAATTCGGTTTCCATTTTGTTTACTTTTCCTTTCCGGGTTTCCTTTTTGCACTTTTTCCATTTTTATGATCGTTCCATATAATCGCGTTAAAGAGGAGCCGAGTGCAGATCAAGATGTTCCATGAGGCGTAGTGGGAAACAAATTTTTACATCCTCTCCTTATTATCTAAGTGATGAAATTAATTTCGCTCGCCGCATCGAAATGAATTAGAAATTAGACGAAATGTTTTTCGTTTATAAGAGAAATGAAGTTTTTGTATGTGACACATAAAATTGATCGCTCGGGGACTGCACACGACGTATATGCACAATTATGAAGATGGAGAAATGACATAAACGTGAAAAAGAAAAAAAGATTTTCATTACGGGGAAAATGAAAATTTTCCTCTCTTTCTCTCCAACATTCCAGCTTTTTTTCTTTTCCTTATTATCAAACCCATCCGTCGGAGGAAAAATGTTTACTAGTATCGAAAGCTGTACGTGCATACCTGTTCGAAAACTCGATTTTTGCGCAGAAAAAACCGAAAAGGAAAAAAATTTGCATTGCAGCCAAGCCAAGACAGAATGCCGCAAGTCCGCATTCGGGTTTATTCGTGCTTGGGCCGGACCGAGGCCCGTTTTTCACTCCAAACGACCTTTTTTCATTTGACTCCCGTTTCAGGTTCGGCGCCGCGGCGGCGCTTTGAAGAGCGCAAAGTTATGCGAACGGAAATTTGAACGGTCTTCGGCCGCCAAACGGAGAATTAAAAACGCCGGAAACCGCCCGAAATGTTTCGAAACAGGGTAAAACTCGAGGTTAATGAGACGAGGAATCGTAAACGAAGGTTCTTCCCTACCTTTCCGGTGCTCTTCACTCCTTTCCATAACGAGAAGTAAACCAATAAAAACACCGCGAAGACGCATAAAGCCAAATCCCATTTAATGGGCCCCATTCTGTTGAGGCCGTCGGCGTTTTGGGTTTCGAGAACCTTACGCCTGAAATGAAAACGGAAAGTTGCATATTAATTGTTGCGCGACACGGCGGGAAGATGGTGCGAGCCGAAGAAACTCACTCGAAATACTCCTTTGCCGGTAGAGAACTGTTCTCCTGGCTGGTGTCGTTTGTCGGCGCGCACAGGGGAGTGCTCCAGAGGGGATCGCAGGAAGTCCACGGAAGTTTCCAGTCGAAGGATGCGAACAGATAGTACACCGCCCAGCCGATGATGGTGTTGTAATACATGCCCATGTATATATCGATCAAGCAAATGGCGTACCCGATACCTGAGGGATGTTAACGCAGCAAAGGAATGAGAATTGCGAGAAACTTTTCTTTTATTTTAGCGTAAATCTTTTCTTGAGAACCTCCGGAGGTTAAAAATATCGGAACGAGAAAGGGAAGGTAAAAAGTACACGCAAATGCCCTGGGGAAAGGGAGAAAGCAACAAGTTGCCTTAGAGGATATCCCGGATCTCGCCTTTTTCGCTCCTTTCATCACCCTCCCGCGGCCGGTATCACATTTTCGGATTATTAATTGCATTTGGCGAGATCTTGAGACAAATTAAGAAGGAGAAAGAGGATCTGATTGAAAATTGAAGCGTTCAATGGGCCGAATCTGACGCTCTAAATTAGGTTTAAGGCGAAATGAATCCGAAATTTGCGAGGATTCTGCAAATACGTCTGACGACGGCGTCGAATCGAATATTTCGATCTAATTTCATCTGAAAATAAGTAAATTTTTCCCGGCGAAAAGAGTTTCTCACCGCCGGAGCGGGGGATGATTCGCAATTTTTCGAACATCCCTCCCCGCGCCCGAGGGAAAAAACCCCATTTCGTGAGAGAAATATCGTGAAATTTGAAAGATTCCACGGCGAAGGCTTGGGACCTTTTGCCGGAAACGAGGATCGTTTTCCGCCGCGGTTTGCCTCCGGGAAATGCCGGTGAAATACTCAAATTTGAGAATCTCCAACGAAATGATTTATCAAAATTGCATCCGCATCCATTAAATAAGAATAAAAAAATTCGCGGGGACAGTTTTCAAAAGCCAAAACCCTCTCAGATTTGATGACACTGCTGTTGTAAAACGCAGCAGCCTCAAAGTTATTTTTACGTTAAAAACTTAAAAGAAAAATTTATAGTATTCCAAATTTTTCCCGTTTTTTGAATCATTCACGCGACCAATATTAAATTTTATTAAAAAGAATTGTCATTTAAACAGTGTGTGTCTGACAAAAAAACATTTCTCCGGGAGGGATTAATTTCACCGCAGCACCGCTGCTGTTGTAGGAAAAATTATTTTTTCTTTCCGCGGGATCGGGAAATAAGTGAAAAGAGCAAAAAGTATTGATGATTGCCCAAATTTTTGAACCATCACAGACAGACCATCTTGATATGTATCTTCTTTCCAAAAACTAAACCAATTTATTTCATCTTTTCCTTTTTTTCTTATTTTCATTTCTACTTTTTCCATGCACACGTTCGTCTGCGAGGAACTAACCGGGAATAAGACGAAGGGCGAAACTGCACACGACAGCTCGGGGGGCCGGGGATCCTTCCGTTCGATTTTCCCGAACTGCACATTAAAAAAGGCCAAACGACTTTCTTTTCTCCCGAATTCCTTCCGTATGCGAAGTCTCGCATGGTGCACGTCACAAAAAGGAAACATTGATTTTCACCCTCTTGAGCCGTTTTCCTTTGACAACTGAACCGCGTCCGTTTTCCCCGATTTCGAGCTAACCGAATCGGATACCACTGATTGGGCCTCTTTTTTTTGTTTTTCTCTCGTATGAGGTGGTTGTAATTAGCCGAAAAGTGGTCATCCCCGATCCGCGCCCCCGAGGGCTGCATCAAAAGCAAACCATCGCCCGAAATCCGCGATTTCCACCTCCTTTTGCGACTTCATCACGTTTTCAAAAGGGAAAATAATTTCGATCCAAACCCGATTATCCCGAGTTTCCCTTTTCGTCTCTTTGCCTGGAATCAAGATAAAAGACCAATCGGGAATCCGTCATTGAACGGCTTTCGACCGATGACCGAACGGTTTTCCTTTCGGTTTTGTCCGTGCGCTGCAGAGGACTTCGCCAGAAGGATTTTTCCCCGAATCCCGTTTCCGTTTCCTTAAACGAAATCCGAGGCATCGAACACCCGGATCTCGAAAACGATGGGACGGGGAGGGGGGGGGGAGAGAGAGGAAAGGTCGCCGAAAGTGTCATAACGAATAGAGAAGGTGGAAAAATTTAAGACGAAAATTCGATTTTTCCGACGACGGAAGCTCTAAAATGAGGTTGCTGCAAGGAACGCTGCTGATTCTCCTTGGAAACGCCGAAACCGGCAGCGAGAAATGAAAAAATCGGAAATTTTGGCGCCTCTTACCTTTGAGAGCGGGGCAGATCCTCTTCCAGATGGTAAGGCAACCGCACCGATGAAACTGCCCCAAAGCCAGCTCCATGTAAAACAGGGGCAGACCTCCGAAAATAAGCATGATGCAGTAAGGGATGAGAAAAGCTCCTGAAACGACAGAGAAGATTTTCGCCCGTCGGCAAAGTCTCCCGGTGGTCGAATCTTAAATTTTTAAAAAATACAAATCTTTCGTTTCCAATAAGTCTTTTTTTCGTCCCAAAAAATAAGATTTCAATTTTCGGTGTCTCCTTTCTTCTGCAGAAAGGTTTTTCCCTTCTATTCGAAGTCTGCTGTTGAGATTAAGGACGAGACGGGAACGAGAGGACGGTGGCCAAGGGGATGTTCACCACCGATGGGAGTTTTCCTTCATTTACCGGCATCCGACACGATGCATTTGGATTTTTTCCGCAGCCCGGAAAGGACCAAATTTTTGGCGTGTTGTTTTCACGAAAATTAATACAATGGGATATAACATTTTAGCCATTCGAATTAAGGAGCAATCACTCTTTTTCCGGCGAGAATACGTTTGCCCCCAAAAATTTGGGCCGCAAAACAAAGTTTTTCGCGTTTTTCCCCTTGGAAATTTCAGCGATGCAGAGCCCGAAAATATATCCGGAATATTAAACAATTAGAAGAGTAAAAAGGATAGGGCTACCTGGGTAAAGTGCATTCGCAACCAAAGGGCAAGTTCTTCGTGAGAGGCAAATACTTTTCCAATCCGATTCTCCTAACCGAATAAGAAATATTTCATGATATTTTCTCGTTATAATTTTCTCTTCCAGTTTAAGTATCCCGCTTGAGAAGCTCGACGGGGAAATAGGGAAGAAATTCATCGGAGGAAGAAACAAAAAAAAAAAAAATACAAGTAGAATTAAGTATTTGGTCACGTTGGGTAAATTGTTTGCCCAAAAGACCGAGCCCTAAAACAATGCGGGGAAAAATTGATTTTTCCCTTCTCACCACCAACTAACCTAACCTAAACTAACCGTCAATATCGCTTTATTTATCCGGATTAAGTTCGGTTGAATAAGATAAAAACCTGTTGCTTTCCCGGGCTGTGGAAAATTTTAATCCCTCCTTATTTGGTCGTTAAGCGAAGGGAGTTTTTCACGCGATGATAGAAAGAGTAAAACAAAAAAAAATGTTAGAATTTTTTGCATATTTATAAGATTTTCGGTTTAAGCTTGGAGTGTCAGGAAAATTTTTCATAAAGGGGAAGGAGGGAAAGACCTGCGTAAAATCGGGTAAGGAAATGGGGAAATAATCCAGATGACAAACGCAATAATAAGCGCAATGCCTTGAATGGGAGCAAACTTTGTCCCCGTTCAAAAGCCTTAAAAAAAGATTCGATCTTAACAAAGGTTTCATTCCCTTTTGTTTCGAATTCTGGTTTGCAAATGTAATTTAATTTTCCGACAAAGTATGAGAAGGTTATATTATAAAAATATCTCCATTTCAGCACGTGCAAATTAGCACATTTAGAGCTTTTACCTCCGCCGTTCTGAAGGCAGACATAGGGGAACCTCCAGACGTTTCCCAAATCGACGGCGAATCCGATGACCGCAAGAAGGAATTCCACTTTCTTGTCCCACGTCTCCCTGGGCACGTCGGGCGTTAGCGACACGGCCGTGCTGTTGGCGTATTTGGCGACGGATTTTTGGTACCCGGTTCCGTCCCCCTGATCCTCGCAGTCGTCTTTCAGGTTGTTTTTCTTGGTTTCGCTTTTTTCCGACCCCTCCTCGTCATCGTCTTTGTGCTCCCCGTTTGCCATCCTCCTCTGCGTCGTCCTAAAATTCGAACGCCGACGGAAAAACGAATCTATCAGTGGCGGTGCCTTTCTCTCCTCAGCAGAGTGGGTTTCGAATCTCCCGCATGGCGGAAGCGATCCAGGGAGAATTTGGAAATCGGTACCGAAGATGGGGCTTTCTCGGTGGAATCTCTCGATTTTCCTTTCGAATCCGCGAATCGTGTCCGCGGAACGGGAAAACGACGAAAATTTCCCGTCCTCGCTCTCGGCTGATCGGGTGAACACAAACTGCTCCCTACGCTAAGCCGTGGATCGGGCACGACGGGATGCGCTCCCAGACGTAGGAAAAGATCGAAAACGGGGGCCGTGGAGGAAGAAAATGTAAACGTGATGCGCCTTGCGAATATTTCGGAATCTGGCACGGGATCGATTTCGCGGCCTTTTCCGAAAGGTTCGAGTCGGGCGGCGGAAAGGGACAAAAAACATTCGCGGGAAATCTTTATTGCGCTTTTCTGCACGCTGTTGGGGGCCGCCTGGCAAGTATCGTCCGGGAAACATTCGATCGAAGCAAAAACAGAAAACGGAGGAGTCAAATGCTTAGCGCCGGATATTAAACTCTGTTAATCCAATTGGTTCCAAGATTGTTTCGGTCTTTATTCTTATATTCGCATTTTATTTGGTAGAAAATGGATTTTCAGTTTATCAGAAAGAAATTTTTTTCCCTTGTCTTCCCAAATTCATTTCGGAAAACCTCTTTTCTTTTCCGAACTGGCCCCTAGATCATATAACTTTCTCACGGTAATGGGGCCCTCGATGTTGTTTGTTCTTCGAAACAGTTTCTCTCGTATGTCAATTTCGTCTCACGGATATAAGGTTAAAATCCGAACGTTTCCTTTTTTTTCTGCTTACGCATCGGAAAAAGTGGTGGAAAGGAAAAAAAATTGCACCGGAAAACGCTCTTCTAACCCGGAAATCGGATTTCTGGTTCGGACTTCCCTTCGAAAGCACCTTCGTCCATATACCAGGACTGTTCGTTTGCCTCCTCTTCAGTTCGTTTTTGATCACAGAAATTGAATAAAAAGTAATACAGATAATAACGACCGAAGGTTAGGAATTTGTTTCTGTAAAAGTTACACGTAATATATATATATACAGTGTAACAAATACTCGTTTGAATTTCCACAAAAATTGCGAGTATAATTTATTAACACGTTTAAATATTATAAATTACATTTTTTTGTTCTTTCCTTTTTTTTATGAGTTTTTATTTCGGTCCTTTATATGTAAAAAAAAAAATGTATTCTTCCCGAAAACCCCGGAATGGGTTCGCATACATTAAATAATTCAGTGACGTGAATATATTTTCACTTAAAAAATTTTTTTTTCATTCCTTTTTTTCATCGGCGTTTGCCCGTCGAAGAAATTGATATCAGTATATGAAATTTGCTCGCGAAAAATAAATTTTTCTTTAAATACCCGATATTGTTCATGCGGACCGAAGACATAAAAATTTTTCCTGTCGTTTACATAGTCTCTGTCCTATGTGCGTGGTAGGTCCAATCGCCTGTCGCGAACTATAAGGACACATAAGGAGCTTACCTTAGTTTACTGATCTATCACGAATCATTATGGACGGCGGCTCTGAATCGCTTTCATAACTGAAACGGAAACAACAACGGAAATTTGTCGTGTTGAATCAAATAGCTTGAGGCTGTACGATGAGATGAGGTTTTCAGGGAGGCAAATCCCTGTGCCAACTTCTGGAGATACACCAATAAATGGACGTGCCACCGCGCGGAATCTCATCTCTTCTGCACTTTTGGTGTCCCCGTGCAAGAGACAGGAGGATGACGGGGAAATCGGATATTGCCCTTTATCTTACCTCGTATCTGCTTCCACTCCGATTCCCGACTGTCATTCCCTTTTCGTGCCTTCCGCCCCTTTCCATATCCTGTCTTCTTCAGGTTTCTTTGAAGTCCTTTGGCGAACGCTTAAACTTCTAGATCCGAGATTGATTCCCATGCACTCGGCGGCGCTCACCGTTTTGCCCATCTCGGTTTGTGCTCAATTAAATGCAGCTTACGGAATTTTTTTTTTTTTAAATATTTCTTTAAGGGCCCCATTCCTCGGATCCGGAAAAAACCAACTTCTAATTGTCAAGCTAGCGACGGAAAAGCCCGCCGTCTGATACCCCTGGCTAAATGTCGCGGTTCGGTTTTGCAACGTATCGGATGGGTCATAAGTGCTGCTACTAATTCATCTCGGTTATCTGATAGGCGGGAAATCCATCTCTTATAAGACAAGCTATTTTCTCCGAGATGAAAATTGGGAAAAAGGCTTCTTCTGGTTTATCCGAAACACAGAACTAAGGATTTGAAACATGAGATGTATTGAAAGCTGCGTTTCGGTTTAAAACCTTTTTCTATTTCGTCCCAAGTCAACTTCGGAGATTTGTACGTCTATGAGAAATTCTAAGGGAAAACCTGTATCATTTAACTAAACTCAAAGAAGAAACCTTAAGAGGGGAAAAAAATGCAGGGAGCCTCTATGAAACCAAAAAATCAGTGCAATGGGGTGCCCAAAATTTACATGTTATTCTTAAGCCGGGAGACATTCGTATTATTCCTAAGACTACAAGAAATTTCGACCAAATTCCACTTTATTTTTTTAAGAATTTCAAATGCGTCTCCGAAAAAAAAAATCTGAATACATAAAAAAGTTACTTATGTCCGTCTGAGCATTTTCCAAGAGTTTCCCGGCGTTCTTTATCGCAAAAAGAAAAGGGACTCGAGTCGCCTCTCGAAAGACGAAGAGCCAAGCTGTAAATTAAACATTTTTTAAGGAGCACACAACCGGATGTACTTTTGCGTAAGGGAAAAACTCTAAAGGGCCCCAGAGGAGTGTGATTTTGTGCGCCGGCAGGAGCGGGGAAATTTAAGTTCCGAAATTCCGTATGCGCAGCTCTGGGGCACCTACGCAAAAAGAAAAACCTCTTCCGTGAAGAACCCTGCTTGAAAAATTCCTCAAAAACTGAATAAAAATAAAAAGCCCTCAAAAACGGAAGAGACGACGAAGTAACCCCAAATGAAAGTATGAAAAACTTACCGGAGCAAAGCAGACTCTGTCCCGGAAAAGCTTCGTTCGCCACTTGGGGAGTTTTGAACCGTCGAAGCCGCGTGTCCGACGCCGAATGGGAAAAAGCTTTAAAAGCTGCGAACACGACGATTTCCACCTTCCCACTGATTGATGACAACATTCCCCAAAAACCCAAAATTCATCGCCCATTTATTTATCTATCAACGAGATTTTTTTTTTTTTTAATCTCTCATTTAACGCTGTATAAAATGCTGCAGCATATAATGCTGTAACCCGAAGAAAAAAAAACTGAATCCCACAAGATTCGTTCTTCCCTTTTTCTCGTTTTTAAATTCAATAATAATCTTAATTCGTAAGGGGAACCCGTTACTTGCAGCAAATGAATAAGACGGTTTTGGATTTTTCTTCCCGGATCGAGACGCAAACCGTAAAATCTAATATTTTATATACGAACGTATCCTGGCTTAAACAAATTGGTTTCGGGATGTGCAGTTTCCCGAAATTGTTGCCCTTAAAACCAAATTCGAGTGTCAACATGGGGACAATCAAAGCTGCTGGCATCCAATATTTTATTCAACAGCACCGGCATATGAAAACACGATCCAAAGCCTTTGCGGGGAACTCGCTGGGCAAATGCCGAGAACATGTCGCAATTTTACTTTTGCCAGGTTGAGCTGGATAACGGTACTGTGGCTTCAGGAAGTCAACGACCTTGGAATTACATAATCCGTTAAGGTAGATCCCCGACCTTGGCTCTGCTTCGATTCCGCACCTGGGATTTTCGCGCGTTCGAGGATTGCGCCTCAGATACCGTTACCGGCGGCAACTTCCCGTTCCGATGCACCGCCTTCCCGCAGCGCCTCAATCCGCGATCTGCAGGCATTCGTCGGATGCTGCGATAAGAGGGGCGTGGAATAAAAGTCGAAGCCCCGACGTAATAAATCAAAACGAGTAATTATTATTAGCCGAAGAGTTCCGTTGGCATTCGCTTCGTTTGCCAGTCAGGCGATTTAATAAAATTTATCGCTAAATCTGGTGGTGTAATCTTCGCCGTCTGCAGCATCTTTTTCTCCTTATCGCTGGGTAAGTAGCGGGAGGAAATACAGAATTTATCTTCCATCCGGATCCGCGTAAATCCTCGATAATTCATTATGTTTCTTTTCCGCGGAAACGGAAAAAGGTTAACTTAAAAATCGCTATTGGGAAAACTATCATCCCGAAAATCTCCCCGGGGGAAATTTAATTGAATCGGCAACGGGAGCATGGATATTATTCTCACGCTAACCGCTTTAGCCGTTCGCGATAGCAGATTTTCATTAAATATACATGTATCATTCGTATACTTTCCTTATTTTCTCTTAACGGGGCCGGATTTCAACGGCCTCCATTTGTTTCAGCGGAAGTGCGTCGGTGGGGTGGAAAAAAGGGTAGTTCCTAGCCTGAACAAGAGGAAAAATCCAAGGCGAAGCCTCTCTTAGAGGCATGGGCAGTAAAATTCACGAATGCGTAAAGTAATTTCATTAATTTACGACGCCGGAGATTATCCCGGGTGTGCACCGATCCAGGAAAATCATCGAATCTGCAACATTTCATGAGTAATGGCAGGTCGTAATAGGCAGAAACATTAATTTCTTCCCATTTTTCTATTTTTAAACCGGCACTTGATTTACGTTCGCTTTCGTTTTCGTCCCGAAACCTAACTCATTTTTAACGGCATCATTCTTGATATCCATCTCGTTCCGGGATATTTATGTCTCAAATAGTTTATATCCGAGGAATTCCATCTTTTTGGTCAAGATGTTTTAAAATTATTTCTCTCCTCTTTGAATGCAGTAGGAAGTTCGAGTTTTTGACTGCAAAGGAATTGCACGAAAACTTCTCTAACGCATAATGTCGAAAATTATGAAAACTGTTTGCTCACATTATTATTTCGAAGTTATCGACATCGACATTAAGCTAACTTAATACAGTCGAACTCCGTTATTATTATTACATTACATTATTTACAATCGATCATCAGATACCTAAAAAGATCGGATGATTTCAAATAAGTTTTAGAAAAGTTTTAATTTTTAACAATCTTTACCGCAGCTTTGTAATACGATGCTAGTATAAATTTAACCTAAAAACGAACAATGTTTGAAAAATTTTCTCCATATTTAAAATGTTGTTTTCCTCAATTACTAAGAACCAATATTTACTTTGATACCTAACTCAAAGTTTTTAGTGTAATTTAAGTTTTATGCTAAACGTTTAAAAAAATTTTTAACATTGCGAAAGAAACTATAAACTTTAATGTTTGTTGTCCATTTAACTGTCAACAGCGAACACGACCGAAAATCTGCACCTACAACGAAGATAAACTCAGAAGGGAAATCTGCTAATGTAAAATATTCCAAATTTTACAAGCTTTATGATGCATACAGTGTATATATTATGATTGTCTTTTATAAATATGTACATAACATAATAATATCAAAATAATTTGAATTTTTTCCAGTGATTTGATTAACATTAAAGATGATTAGCGAAAAAAAGGATCGACAAAAGCTGTAGATTTTACGGTTTTTATTTAGCTTTAATATATGAGTTTCTAATAAGTAAAGCCCTCATCGCTAATCCGGATTAAAAACATTTTTTCAACAGAGTTCGACTGTAGATTAAAAGTGAATTTGTTGAAAAAATAAATTAATCAGACGTTATAAATATTCTCGAATAAGTTAAATAAGAAGCAATATATATAAAAGCATTTTACATTATCACTATTATTAAAAATGCATTTACAGAATTTAACTATTTGATTTAAGATTCATTTTTCCTTTTTCGCTTTTATTGTACTATTTCAATAAAATTGAATGTTTAGTTTTCTACTGCGAATTATTCGCGATATAGAAATCACCTTCGTACGTAAATTATGATTATCGATTGATTTTAAACAATACTTTGCCTGTCCTGCTGCACGTCGGAGGTATATGCGTGAACGGCTTTTCGCAGGGAGGCATCGCTCGCTCTCAGTCCGTTACCGTGTAACAGGGCCACCAACCACCGTATGGAGCTTCTCGTCTTGGTTGCATTGTTCCCGACAGGGGATGGATCGGGATTCGGCTCGACCATTTCCTCCAAGGAATGCCATCGTTTGGGTCGCGTTTCTGAAAACTGCTCCGACGATGGACGCTTCCTGTTACGCACCATCCTTTGTGGTGTCTCGCTCTGCGGCAGGAGGGGCGTTTCGATGTCATCCTGGGTGCTTTCCCCCTGTACGTTTCCATTTGGTACATTGTTATTGACTAGAGGCGAGAATATTCCTTCTGTACAGTTTTCGAGCGACCGCGAGTGATCGGGTATTTTTAACTTGGCGAGCTGGGCATCGTGCCGTTTCTTATTCGGAAACGTATCCAACGACAAGGAACATTTCAGCGGGCGTTCGGCAAAGGTCGAGAACGAATGAGACAAAGACGGAGGAGTTTCCGACCGTTCCAAAGCACACACGTCGAGGGTCATCTTCGACGAGGAAGGGTCCGACACCCGCAAAGGCGTACGATCCGCAATCCTGCGCAAAACGCGAAGTGATGGGCTCGAGTCCGACGGTCGAATATTCACGGAGGAGGACTCCGCGTCCGCGCTGTTGCCCCGTGGTACGCTCGACTGCCGCCTGCTGCCCGCGGTGAACCCTCCGCAGAGGGAGGCCTGCCTCGAATTGAGGTTGGGGGACTTTCGCGGCCGGCAGAATAGCGGAGGTAACTGTGCCGTATCCACTTCTCTCTTTTGAATTGCTTTTGATGTGGCACCGACTAACCAAAACGTCCTCACCTCCCCCTTTCCTTTCATGTGAACCAAACCTCTGTCTTCCATCAGGTACCTGAAATAGTAACATTGATTGGTAGAGCCTTTGATATTTCCATCGAATATTGTTTTTACAAAATTTCATACCCTCCAATTTTGGTAAGAGCTAGATGGCATTGCAGCGAAATATGGATCTTGAGTGCCTCCCCGTTCGATTCCATTCTAGAGGCAGTATTCACAGTATCACCGAATAAGCAATAACGGGGCATGGTTAAACCGACAACGCCAGCTACAACTGGACCTGTAAGGGCAATTAATGAATAAAAAAATATTAAAAAAAAAATTGATTGAGGGTTCAAAATATGAACCTGACATGGACGATAGTTTTAAATAGATGCAAATTTTAAAAAGTGAGGAAATTTTATAACATTAGGATAAAATTTTATGATACTTCAAGTTCAAACACATAGTATCAGGTAAAAAATTAATGTAAAAATATAAAATTTCTTTGCAACTTATTTCTTATTTAGAATTACAAAAATAATTAGTTTCAACTTAGGATAAACTGACTTCAATCATGAGGAATTTTTTTTTAAGTTCAATACTATGGATTAAGCCAAAAAATGATTTTTCTTAAACCCTAAATCATTACCAAAAAAAATGGAAATTTTTTTGTTTTATTAATTTATTTATAAAATAAAAACTTTTTTATTACTTAATTTTGTATCCACATCGGGAATTCTATTGCCCGACGTTTTCTTTTCTTTCTACAATAAGTACATATAATTTTTTCACCATAAATAAAATACGATAAAATGAGTTTCGTTCTTTTAGGAGCTATAAAGGAAATGTCAGAAAACTGAACCTGGCGGGACGTTGATATGAACCTGTGTGAATTCCGATCCTTAGTTTCAACGTATCATTCGGTCTATGGGCAATTCTATGATTTTTAACGGCTTCCAAAAGCTCTAACGACATCGACGCAATTTCCCCTGCGTGACGGTCTCCGTTCTTTATAGGTAATCCGGACACCACCATGTACGCATCCCCGATTGTCTCAACCTTATACACGTCGTATCCCTTGATGATCCGATCGAAGAGGGTATACAAATCGTTTAAGAAGTTTACAACCTGAAAATTTCGCCAGTTTTTTCGTTTCATTTTTATTTCCATTAATCGTTGTAAAATCATAATCTCTTTGACGGTAAAAATAAACACTAAGGAATTATTACCTGCAACGGTGTGCTTGCGGCGGACATTGCGGTAAACCCAACAATATCACTAAAATATATAGTTACTTGATCAAATGATTCCGGCTCCACGCCTATTCCATTTGTCAGTCTTTCAGCTACGGGCCTGAAATAATGGGATATTGCATAAGTATCTCATGATTTAAGTAAACCCGGCTAATTGACAAATTTTCAAACGAACAAAGCGAAACCTTTTCGAAAAGGAAAATTTACAACTTACGCGGGTAACATTCGGTTCAGAAGATCTTCCGTTTTTTGCTTTTCCTCAATCAGCAACCTCGTTCTCTCCGACACAAGATCTTCCAAATTATTTGAATGTTTTTCCATCATTTCCATCATCTGATCCATTATATTTCTTTTCCTGAAAACGTAGAAAATTATATAGTTGTATGTAATATTTATGATTACTCCAACAATTTCAAGCTCCAAGAATAATTTTTTTATTTTTGTTTGCGGCAATTTTTAGATTTTCTAAGATACCTCATTTTCGGTTTGTTTCCATTGGATTTGTTAGAAATTTCATGTGAAAAACTTACATTCCTTCCTTCATTTTCTTCAGCCTCGTCCTAATAGCAGTGAATTCAGGGCGCAATTCCGGCACTTCCGACCAGCAGTCTTCGATACAACTTGTCACATATTCTGGACAACCATCCTTCGAGTCTCTTAACAATTCTAAATCCGGTCTGAAAGGCTCGTTACCTTTTAACGGGTTATTTTTCACTAATTCAATTATTTCTGCAATTTAATATTAAATACTCTCACTTTTAAAGTTCTTCTTAAAGCGGTAGAGGGTAGAATTAACGATAATACCTTTAGGCTCGCATCCGCAGGTTCCGAAAGGACCTTTTCTCCCCATTATTTCATATAAGATAATAGCAAACGCATAGACGTCTCCTTTTTGTGTTCCTCTTATTGGAGCGCAGGATTCTCGCAGCAGTTCCGGAGCTTTCCAGAATAAATCTGAGAAAAAATTAACATTATAATTTAAGAATAAGCAAGATTTCGTTCTTATTAGCAATTGTGAAAATTTTTAGATTTTTATAAGGAAAAAAAAAAATCCTTTAATTCTTTACGACAGAACCAATTTTTTTTTTTCGTTAATTCTCATGCTTCTGTCGTTTAAACTTTCGGAAATCCAAAATTTTTTGCATAAATGAAAAGAGTCTTTATCGCGACACATAAATTTGATATTTACTGCCGTAATACTGATGTTCTCCTATAGAATCATTTTCGGCGCACTGCCGAAGTTCGTGGAGACCAAAATCAGTCACTTGCAGTACCCAACGTGATGTAACGACGCAATTGGATGATTTGAGATTACCGTGGCAAACTAAAGTTGAGCTGTGTATGAAAATCATAGCTTTCACAAGATCGTGCACCAAGGAAGCTTTAAACATCATGTCCAACTTAATGTCTTCATTTTCTACTATGTCCTGAAAATGATTTATCATATGCTTTTCATCGTATTTTCTTTTTCCTTTTCTTTTTACACGGACGATTTTTAGAGATGTATTATACTTACATAAAGACTTCCTTTAGCACAATAATCAGTCACTATGAGAACTCTAAATGATTCCACGCAAGCTCCTATGAAAGAGTTGATGTTGTCGTGTCGAAGTTCTCTTAATAGCCTCATTTCCTTCATTATCTCTCGTGAAATATCTTTTTTTCTTAAAAATTTCAGCTCTTTGATGCGCACAACTACTCCCTTGAATTGCCCGGTTTCGGCAAATACTTGTGGTCCGCATCTCGATTCATATGACGTGGCACTTACGAGACTTAACTGAAATTGCACAGATAGATAATTTAAAGTTCAATAACTTTATGAAAGACATTTCAAAATATTTTGGACTTATGCGAAATTTTAGATGAGACAATGAACAATTCATTCAAATTAGAAAAGACAATTCAAAAAAAAATGAAAATGAAAAAAAAAATCTTTTACAAAAGCATAATTTAATATATTATTTCTAATTATTTTATATATCATATATAATAAATGTAAAAAATTATTTATATAAATTTACAACAATGTTTCTTGTTTATATCTTATTTTTTTTATAACAATTATTATAATTATTTATTTTCACACAGTATTTTGGTTACATTTTCTCTGATTATCAGCATATAAACTCCTCTACGTTAAGTTTTAATCAAATATAAACACTTGAAACCATATTTTGGTTGCCGCCTTCCTGTTTTGATTGTGGCTAAAGCTCAGTTTTAATTAATAATGGTAAGCAGCAAGAAATAAAGCGTTCTTAGTTGTTCATTAAATGCATATAACAGACGTGCATATTGCACGCTCCGTATCTACCTTGCTGGGAGACGTCATAACATCATTGTTCATGTAACCGTGAAGATCTTCCGGTTCTATCTTCCACAGCAACCCTTCTATCTCCTGCTCAATTTTCCACTTCCTGTATATTGAAATTGTCACAACAGCCGCACAAAACAGCAAAACCCCCAAAGTGCCGGCCACAACGACGCTGGTCTGGTGAGTGTCATCCTTTGCACACAGCTCATTATCGAAACCGCAGGATGGTTCGTCATCTGGTTTTTTCCCACTGGGCCAATCCGGCGTAACGCTGGGCGTATTCAATCTATATTCCTAACAGATAAAATAAATAATGGTAATCATCATAATTGAATATAATTGGACGGTGTTTCTCGCCTCAGTTCATAGTCGTGCCTTTATATATATTATTTTTTAGCATTCAAAACATTGGATTAATTACTGCTAAAATAGGTGATATACAAGCAAATGGTGTGTGCAGGAATCTATGATTTTGCCCATGTTTATTTATTGGTTGGTTAAGGCACCGAACAATAACGTCGCATCAAAAAAGATAAGGCGGCTGGAGATTGGCCGAGTAAATCAATCTCTGATTTCTCTTTTACGATAAAAATTCAACTCACTCACTGGATAATCACTCTGCTGGAACTGGCCAACGGGAACCATGTGGTAACCGCAAGTGAAGTTTTTGACTTCCACATGGTGCGGTTTCAGAGCCAGCACAGAAAAGTTCCCCTCTGAATCCCCGTTTAAATCTAATTTAATTGTGGCACCCGTTATACCTGGAAAATCGGTCGCGGAAAAATTAAAAATTCTTTAAAATCCGACAAAGAGAGAGAAAATGTCCACGCAACCCGCAAGAGGCATACTTTCGTAGGTTCTGTTTTTGATAATTGTTTGAATAATATTTGTGCCATTACTCGCTATCTCCTCGATAATAGCTTCTGTAATATTTTCCCCCTGCTGTCGAATTAGATAATCCAAAGCCCGTGCATATAACTTCACAGCATCATACAGGTAGGCAGCATATATCGAAACAAACTGAAGGAGAAAATAAAAAAAGACCAAACGTATTATTACAGTAAGAGGGACGTTTCATTTGGAAATATCTTAAGCCGTGAACAATACTGACTTTCTGGTATTGGTTAGTTTCAAAAAGCTTTGGCGTAACAAAATTAAAAGGTTCCCTTGTATTATACTCCCTAACTTTTTGCGTGAACTCTTCGTATTCATACGTCGGAGGCGAAGAAACAACCACCAGGAGAGATCTTCCTCTTTGCAGGAAATCCTTCTGCTCTTCGCAAGAGGTAAACTTATCAAATACTTCCGGTTCTGAAAAGTTATGGTAAAGCATTGTAAAAAAGAGCTTACGCTCGCTTCAATAAAAAAATAAAATGCGATGCAAGACCCGTCAACTTACTCCATAAATATTTCTGCGCTTCCCTCACCGAATATGTCATCATGTCGACGTATATTACCATGTATTCACCTTCGTCAAATAGCTGCAGGGCTTGCATCGTTGTCATCATATCAATTAGTGCCATCGGCGTGCCAAGGAACACGTAAACTAAAAATATAAATATGAAAGATTTTCGGATATGGTGAAAAAAAACCACCCGAAAATGATGCGGCCGTAAACAATCTACAATAGGGAAAGGTCGAACGAGTCCGCTTTGCTGGCGCTTTATGGACGAATGCCAGTTGGATATGGGAAAATGTTGGATGAGGCAGCAAGGTTAGAATCGGGATCGAAAGAGCGGAAAACCGTCTGCATTACCACGATCGAGGATATTTCGACAGGAGAAGGGCAACAGCTTTTTGTTTACGCTCAGGCACCCGCAGGATGCACTCACTTCGCGTCCTGTTCTTCGTCTCCTGTATCACTTGGTACCAGTATCCCGATCGACAGCAATCCAGCTTTTCCTCGCAGCATTTATGCCCGTCTACAACCTTCCACATATGATTCACAGTCATGTTATTACTTTTTGCTTGAGATTCCAACGATTTTGCCACCGTGTCCCATTTCTCTTCGTAAATGACAGAAAATTTTCTCCATCTGTAGTATCTGAGCAGTGAGATTATGGACTTTGTTACTTGATGGTTTTGCGGTTCCGTCCTGACAAAGGTTGGCACCTTCGATGCTTCGTGATCCAAGCATTTCTGTCGAAAATGCATAAAAAAAAAGGAGTTTGTTAAATATGAATATCCCAGTTGAAGATTTCATTTGATTCTGACTCGGAAAAAATGGTTGAGGAAAAAAATGTGAATTGTCCAGTTTCATTATTTAAATAAAATTTTTTCTAATTGGAATATTTTAATTTTTACAATATTTCAAAAATGTATTAAGGCCAAGTTGTTTTCCTCATTTCATCACAATTGGAAAACAAGTGGAGACGACTTCGGATTACACTTCAAAAAATGTGATTTGGAAATCGCAGCAGCCTTTAAACCAATTTCTGCCGAACGTTAACAAGGCGAAACTTAAAAGTGTTTTTCAGAGCACCTCGGGGAGAGGATTATTTATGTGTAAAAAAAAATTGGTCGATCGTTATTCATGTACTGCAGTGTAATCCTCACGATGCGGAAGGATTTCAGTGTATTTTCGGTGGATCGCGTCATTATGGTACGTCGCTCGAGATGTTTTTTTTTTTTTTTTTTTTTTAAATCGAATTTCTGGCAGTTTCGACGAGAGAAACAGGTTCTCTAGGCATCGCGTCCAACCGCGAAAGCTGCTTTCGGGTGGGAAGTTTGTCCGGAGGATCCACTTACGTAGCTGATCATGGGAATGTTTCGAGATTGTGCAACAATAGCTTCAACCAGACACGAATGTTCCGGACCGAAAAATGCTGAAACGCCTTCGCAAACCATGTCCGTGATGAAACGGGTTGCTGCCACGGTCTCACCACGGGTGTCGTTCCATCGCAGGACTAATTCCACATCAGGCAATAACATCGTATCATTATTAATCTGAAATTAAAAATATATTCACAAACCGAAGTTATTTATAAATCCTTGATAATGGGAGATCTTTCGCGGAGCAACACACGAGGAGAAAGATTTTATTTTTAACCTTCTTTAAATTTCGCTTAAGGAGCTTTTTAAAAACCAAAAAATGCAAACGCCAACGTTTCTGAAATTTGAAAATTTTCAGCATTTAAAACACGTTTCAAGTGATATTCAGCAGACTGTCTTTCGATGACACATCCAGCGTATGGATTGGAACTTTTCTGCTGCGCTTAAAAAAATAAAAATCTAATTCTGATCCGAAAATTTTAACCGCAGCTTTAATAAAAATCTACGTTTGCATGCATCATTTAGATGGTTCCTTGGATTTTTGAAATTTCTTATATTTTTATATTTTGGATTTTAAAGCCCAAAATCCTATCGGCTCAAACTCGGGGACAGTTAACCGAACATTATTCGATATTTTCCTTTTCATATATCGATGCGAATTTGTACCACTAATACATATAATTAGAAATATTATTCCTGGGTCCATTTCAGGACTCAAACGTATACTAAAAAGGGAGAATCTTTTTTTTTTTTTTTTACAAATAAGAAATAAGCTGGCATTTATTCAAATATAAATTTTGCCAAGTACATAAGTTAAAGAGCAATAAAATTTAACAATTTACATAGTACAGGGTCTAATCAAAGGTGAAGTACATCGAACATTTTGCCGGTGCAGATTTTCATGTTTTTCATTTATTTTCGCGGCTATTTTCAGCGTGTAAAAATTCTCACTTTTACCATCCGTAAATGTACAAGTATCGAAAATAAAAGCAAAAAATGATGCGTTTACGTATGTTCTCAAAGATTTCGACCGTGTGAAAGTCTTGTTACTTAAATGCGAAAAGCCGCGAACGTCAAATATTTCGGAATTTTGGCAAACCGAAAGCATTTCAATATAATTTCTCTTTCTTATCTTTTTTCTCTTCTTTTAATGTATTCTGTCTTTCTTTTTTTTTTGTAGTTTAGGTTACCGCCACAGCGAAAAATTCGAGAAAACCGACAGATTATTTCAGAGGCCGCCACGTTCCGAGGAACACCCCGTGTGCGCCGCTTTAAGGTTCCTCGTTTTAGAAGGAAGGCCTCGCTGGATTTTCCATCGGAGACAACCTGGGACCGGTGTTCCGGGCCATTTTCTATCCGGGAAGGTTTCGTCCATTTGGCTGAGGGAGGCATTTTCGCCCTCGGTCCGGTGCGGGACTTCGGATGAGAACTGCAATTAAAATGAAATTCTTGCCTCTTCCAGAGCCAATGCAAGAGCGCCAGACACAGCCAATCCTTGTCGGTCTTTAAGTTCACCCTTAACAGCCGTCATGTAACCGACAGTGAGCTGTTTCTTCCTGAGGAGTCGAGGATTCGTTGGGACGGCGAGTAACAGCGAAAACAGCACCAGGCAGGAAGAGCCTGGGCTCATGGCCGGCACTCAGCACTCCGGCCGATAAATCCCCTCATCTGAAACGAATCCACAAGCCCTATGTAATCCCGGTTATTAAATGTGCGAAAGGTTTTCCCTCGTTTTGCGCTAAGGCCTTTTTGGGGGAAGATCAAACAGAGGGAAAGGAAAATACAGAAAGAGAGAAAAAATAAAATTTCTCCCAACAAATAGTCCACTAATAATATTAGTGCACATGTGGGCGACAATAATGTCATCATAAAGCAAATTTTAACACCGACAATTCTTGATCGAAAAAGTTGTTTTCTTGCAATTTATCGAATGATATAATGAACTAATGGAAAGAACTTCGTTATCCAGTGCTTAGTGAGATCATTTCTCATTTCATAATTGTTTGTTCTGCTCCTAAGTTAAAGGTGAATTTTTTTTTTTTTTTTTTTTAAATAAGGTTCGATTGCTTTTAACCTAAACCTTGCACTTTAAACCGCGCTAACGCGGGACTATCTTCAACTCGCATACATGTTACTCAGCCAGAATGCAGGCTTTACCCTTCAACCCCAAAGTCACAAATCTAATGAAGTCCGATGCGCAAATAACTTCCACTTCAAAAGGATCACTGCGCAAGCGAACCTGTGATATCTCAAATGTATCAACCAAAAATGATATTTTTCGGGACTTATCCCCGAAGGATCGCGGTACGTACCTCGACGCGAGATCCGCAAAACCCCAAACGCTTCCAACGCCAACATTTGCCGCGAATGCTCTGCGCTCTCCCATTACGTTTATATACCTTTTTTTTAATTATTGCGCCGATTACGATCGCTCATGATCTCCGAGGCATTGCCTGTGCCCTTGTTTGCATGCACTCCGCCTCCTCGGATAATAACTATAATTACTTCTAATAAATAGCGTTTGCAAAAAATTAAAAAAAAAAAAAAAGTACGGATGATGATTTTGGGCGAATGTTAAAATGAATTTTCTTGACTTTGAATGAGTTTTCGGATCTCTGAAGGGCCATCAAACTGTCTTGGCTTTCGGTTCGTACCCGGGGGAATGCTCCAGCCAAACGGGGAACCGATGTTCATGCTAAGACGGGAAAAATTAACTGCCATTTATCTTTTTACATTATTTTCCTTTATAATTTTTTAAAAATTGCGACTTCTCGAAGCAAGGAATAAATGCAAGACGTTACATTTGTTTAAAAATTTAAATCCGATTCTCTTTCGAGGGGAACGGGAATGCCACGTCTGCTTAATGCGAGGTGAAGCTCATACGGCTAATACCAGCAAAAGTGTCAAAAAAAAAAAGATAAATTGAAAAATATCACATTACATGTATCAATAAACGAACTCACTTTCGACGTATTCCGCACACACATACACACATACATACGTTACTTTTGCAATAATGTAAATGATTTTCATCTTAAGAGATTCAATGAAAAATCCTCGTTAAAGGGCTGAATAAATTTTAACACAAAGACATCTACGTGACTTAATAATATATTCTTTAATTAATCGAGTAAATAATATATGGTTTTTTTTTTACGACCCTTAACCTTCAAAAAATTTCATATTCATGATTTCATGCGTAATATAGGTCATCTTACCAATTTTATATCTAACCGCACATTCACAGTGTAATGCAAAAAGAAAAATGTTCCTTCGTGTTTGAACCGTTAATACCAATTAAAGCAAATGGTTCAATGAAATACTCGAAAAAACACATATACCGAGACATGTGCGTGAAATTAACTACCCGGGCCGTTCTTTTCAATGGGAAAACAACTCAAATTATGTGGCCAGCGTTAGCGATTCCATTTCGCCCGATCAAGCGCAGAAAAATAATTTCGTTCCTCCAAACTTCCTGCACAAGTATGAAAAATGCAACAGCGTAATATCCTGAAACTATAAACGACTTTAAAACACATCGAATAATGTGTCCCCTAAACAATTTAATGAGATCTGCAATTATGTAACATCGAGACACCTAATAATAAACAATGATGAGGATAACTTGATTATGCTCACAGAACAAAGAACGTAATCAGTAATAAAAGACAAAAAAAAAAAAAAAAAAAAAAAAAAAAAAAAAAAAAAAAAAAAAATAAAAAAAAAAAAAGGGAGTATTTACGGAAAAAGAGAACAAAAATCAGCCACGATTTTCAGGTACGCCGGGAAACTTACCAGACTTATGCTTCGGATATCTCGCGACCGAATCCGGAAAGTGGAAAGTAGCGTTTCCCGAAATGGTCGGAAAATCCGGAGAGAGAGAGAGAGAGAGAGAGAGAAAGAGAGAGAGAGTAAAATGGAGCAATTAACGTGGATTGCGACCATGTTGATAAATGTCAGTGACATGGTTGAAAAATTATCTCAAAATTCTAGGCGCGGTATTTGGACATACTTAAGGCGCAATATCTAAAGCCAATAACAGATATGATACGTTTTGGATTCTTAACCTGCCAGCACGCCCGCTAAATCCATAGTGTGAGTGCGGCCTTTAGTAATAATAATAATAATAATAATAATAATAATAATAATAATAATAATAATATTAATATATTATTCACTGTGCTCCCCACCTTTTCTATGTAAATTAACGCACATGGTTCGACAAATTTTGCCGGAATAATGGATATGCTCGAACAACTTCGCGTTATACGACAAAAAAAGAAATATACCATCTCTTTATTTGGTATACAAGAGAAAAATCAAATTATGTTGGCCCTACCACATACACCACATGAACTTCAACTTCATTCCATCACAGAGAAAGAAATGCGTGAATAATGTATATGAGCGTGTATGTTTATACATATATATATGTAAATATACTTAATCAAAAAATTTGAATCGTGGCAGCAACGAACATTTATTCGTTCTCATCAAGACTTGAATCATTTCTAAATGTTTCTGACAAATTTCCGAATATTTAACCCTTCATTTTACCTGAATTATTTCTGTAACAGAACTGAAAATCCAAAATAACGACGATTTTGGCAAAATCGACCCATTCTTTATTCGACCAACACGAATTTCTTTGCATCGCGAAAATCGATTTCCAGTGGTTTGATTTTGGGTTTTTATTTTTTTTTTTTTTAATTTCTGCTTCCCAATATTCCGAATTTGGTCTTCAACCCTTCTCAGGGGTGAAAAAGGACGCGAATGACGCGCGCTGTTAAACGTTCACTTCGCGCCGAGACCACGTTCGACGTGAAGATGCGCCGCGCTCCTTTTCAGTCAAAAGCGATGGAAATGCAAGAGGCGTATGCACCTTCCGCCGCTCCCCAATTTGAACTGCCCCCCAACAGCGATCAGAAAATGCTTTCGGGTGCTTCGCCGATGGAAATCCGAACCGGCCTCAAAAGGACGCGGGCTTCGGCCCGTTTGGCTCCGTGCAGACATTATCAATTTTCCCCGCGCGGTCATTCAAATCGGGCGGAAGACGTTTCACAAGTATTTTCATCCGAATATTACGAACCTGGCTTTGAGACGCGGCCGAGTTCCCTCTTCGGGAAACGCAACTGCAAGGCTATGCAGAAAAATATTGCGCATTAATGAACAAAAAAAAAAAAAAAAAAAAAAAATCCTCCAAAATCTTTCAATTAGCAACTGCTTACGAGGCAGAAAGCACATTGGTGGCATTCGCTGTAAATTACAAAGAAATACATACTGACGCGAACCCAACCACATTTAAGTTATGAAGACATCCTCAACATTAATTCAGGTCTTCGTTGGTCAATGGCCTGAAATGTTCGGGCGTTTCCGAAACGAACACCTAGAAGGAGACAAGCCGGGAGAAGAACAACATTTTATTCGCTCACCTCGTGAATTGCTTCTTCCAGCCATTTTCGCTTCACCCGAAGGTTGAAGAGGTGATTTGCCGTATTGAATTAACACTTTTGAAAGAAAGCAAAATGGATTATAAAATTGGGAAAATCGAGTTCGACCAAGGCCAATAAAGAAGAAAAAGACTAAAAAGACTTGTTTCATGTTGGCATTGGGAAAGATTGGAAAAGGATATATAGATCCAAGCCAACCACCGCGCTAATTCAATTTTACTTTCTTAACTGAAGATTCAGCGGGATCTCTTTTTTTTTTAATTAACAACTCTAAAGGAGAAATATGACAGACCGCTTCACTTGCCGTGTCCGCGAAATCCCTTTATATATATATATGTGTGTGTGTGTGTGTGTGTGTGTGTGTGTGTACTTCATTAGACCTCGTTTTGCGTCGAAAAGTTAATAAAATTACGAGATGAAATTGCAAACCAATTAATCTTAACTTGTGGCAACGTTAGTGGAACTTCCCCAACTCGTGATATTTATCAAATGTTCGCGAAACCATATGAATACAATATGTGAGGAATTTCGATTGTGCAATCCGGGATTAAATTTTACCACTTTTTCTTAATAAAGACAGCGCTCCTGCAACGGGCCAAAAAAAATGGCCACCAACAGTGATGCTGCTGAATTGTCGATCCTTGACGATAATTTGAGGTATTTTTGCGCGTGAACCGCCGATATCGTCCCTGGCAGAACCTAACAGCATAATGGTTACTGAGAGCAGATACAGATCAAACAAAGCGAGAGATAGTCGCACCTTTGTAACTGTTATATTTTTTAATATGAAATACTCTGTAAAATAATTATATATTCTTATATACATTTATATACCTCTTTATGCATATGTATATATATATATATATATATTAATAAATCATTCCTTTATCCGTGACATGCTTTCAATCAGTTTCACAAAGGACAACGTATTAAAAGCATTACTAGCGATGAATAGTAAACAATTCAAATAGGATATGTATATTCTTCGTACAACCGTAGTATCTTAGTTAAATTCTGTACATTTAACATAATTTGCAGAGAAACTTTAAGCTAAAAATTATAAATTCGCCTGTAACATAATAACGGAGAACACATAACATATAGGTGTCTCAATTATTTAAATATAAGACCGTTTTCATGAAGTCATTAATAACTTATTCAGTAATTAAGATAAATGGAAAAAAATAATAAATATAACAAAAACAAAACATGTGCCCGGAATTTTAAGGAAATTTTAAATTTTCATGGTAAAATTTAAAGGTGATTTTTACTTTATGCAACATGGAAACGGAAGACAAGGTTCACGTGAGAATTTCCCGAAAATTGAAAATGCGGAGCTTTTGATAAAATGCAAAACTGCTTCGTAATAGTTTGCATATTGTCACCGGTATTTAAATGCAAATAACATCCTTACTAAAATCATAAATTGAATCAAATGAAAGAAACAAGGTAATCACAGTGAAAACAGTTTAGTTGGAAAATAAAAACCTAATTGCTCAAATTGCAACAGCTACATATAAGACATTTTAATCTCGGTTTTTACTTTATTAAGGAATTACGAGAACCACACGTTGGCTTACAAAGGTGGAAATTAAATTTTTTGTATTTTACGTCGGGGCTTCATAAATGAAATACGAAATGCTGAAATTTAAACAGTGTAATAATACTTTTACAGTATTTATTTTAACTGCGATTCAAATCCAAGCATTAATACTAAATCTAGGAACTTAAAAATTATCATTTCAGATAAAAGTATTTCATTCGCGTGCGGCGAAATAAAAATAACTTTTTTTTTTTGCCCTACAGCACAGACAAATACCAACCTGCACATTGTTCAAGTAGACGATGAGGATTTACCAAATTCGAACGATTTATACTATTCGCACAGTTGAAGATCTTCGTTTGGTCACATTGGCGATTATTTCTTTGCAACTGGAAAGAAAAAAAAAAATTTCTTTCTTACGAATCCTTTTATTACATTCATCTTGATCCAATGCAATATTTTGAATATCACTATGTGATATTTCAAGGTAATAATTTTAATGACATTTCGACTGTGAGTATAACTTAAATTGGGAATATTCATGCAAAAATTGATGATACGATTAAGATTACATTACTCGATGGTACAACGACACAAGAGGAAACTGAAATTATAATAATGAAAATTTGATTTGGTTCCGATAATAATAAGCTGATTTGGGCAAAATCGTGGGAAACTTTTAACAGTCCGAAGGCGATTTTAGTCCAGAACCGAAAATGCGAATCTGGTAAAGAAAGTACCTGAATTGTTAATTTTGAATTAAAAAATGGAAATGAAAAGGAACGACCGAGTGCCAAAAATTTAAGATATTTAAGATCCGCATGCACTGGAAACACTTTTTCGACAGTGCATGAAAGCGAACGTGTGCGCCCTGCATTTCGATACGTGCAGCGTTTCGAAGATGAGAAAAATCCTCCTCGAACGATTGGCAACGCTATTCTGTATCCATTCAAAATTTCCCCTTTCCCCCCCCCAAAAAAAAAAAATTAAATGAATCTTCCTTCGAAATTCGGGCAAAAAAGAAACCGAGAAAGAGAAGCATCAAAAGTCGCGACGAAAGAGAGTTCGCAGTCGTCGGTGGAGCGCCCGAGGAAAAACGGAAACGGCACTTCTTTTGATTGCACAAACTGCAGAGGAAGACGAAAAAGGGAAGGATTCGACCGAGCGCCAGGAAGAACCGCTGTCGGGTTCGGGAAACGGAGAGGCAAAGTCGCTTCGATTCCCGCAAGGATGAGCCGCAGAAGGGAAAATCGCGGAGCGTGGCAGGAGACCGTGGCGCGATGATCAGTTTCGATGGTCGAAAAACGCGACGGAAAAAAAAAAAAAAAAAGCAGCCATTTGCCGCTGCGGTCGACGAAGGTGACGCGGAAGACTCAACCGGATGCACAGGATTCGGGCCCCGGGAAGGGACGCGGAAAAACGACCGCTGCCGAGAGCATTTTCGGACAATCGAACGCGGGCAGCCCGAGTGCGTTTCAAACGCCATCGACGCGGAGGAGCCGGGAGGTTTTTACGATTGTTTTTTATTGTAAAATAAATATTCTCCACGGTCCAGGCAGGGCAACATACCTGCCTGGTCGTTCCCTGTCTGGTGGGTCAAGGATGCTCTCGAAAGAAGAGCAAAAGAGTGGACGGTGAAAGAGACCGAAAGGCGCAATGACTTAGTGCAAATAATTGGGCAATTATTTCTCTTAATTCTCTTTTTTTTCTGGAAAGACAGCGCGACGGGTCAAAGACACCACTTCCGACGATCGGCGTTCGCAAATGCGATTTTCAAACTTCTCCGGACAGGCGAACAGGGTCTTCCGGCGGAAGGGCACCGGCGGCATCCGGAAAATTCCGCGGAACGGAAATTTGCCGAGGCAAAAATGGAGGATTTCGAGATTTTTGCTGCGGTCCAATCCCTCCCACCCCCCCTCCCCGAAACGCTCGCCGGGGCTTCTCGAATTTCAGTTTTATTTTCATTTACGCGCCCAAAAAAAGCGAACGCGGTCAGTTTCCGATGTTTCCCACGAAAACCCTTCGTTAGGATGCATCGTGATCATGCACGGTGCGTGCGCGCGCGCGTTACGTGTGCGTACGCGTACGCACGTAAAATTTTTCGCTGTTTCGCGGTGGCGGTTTCGAAGTCTAATTGACCGACGCCCGGTATCTGCAAGTCGACGGCGAACGGAACAAATGTGCGTCTTACACATATAGATGTCTTCGCAGCTCCCAGGCTGTTCTATTTTTAAAACAAGTTCCTAGAGCACGTAACGGAGTTAACAGATTTGACTTTCAGCGATCGCTGACTACCGACAGCAACGGTCGCATCGCACCATACGAAAATAACTTTAATAATTTACCTTAAAGTCCATTTATTTGCTTACTGCTCGTCCAGTTGGAAGGACTCGCACATCCTTGAACGTGCATTCTCGAATGTAAGCAGTTTTTTTTTTTTTTTCCCCGTAAATAACGCGGGATAGCGGAACCCGATTATTTTCAGCGTTCGGACGTTCGCGGCGTCCGTTTCCCTCCTTTCCTTTCCCGTTCCGGGGGCCTCGCACCGGAAAAACTTTTCGCACCTTCGGAAAACATCGAAATTGCATCTAAGTGCCGATTCCTCCTTTCTGGCTAAATCTCTTCCTTCGCTTACGCAACGAATGCACCTTCCTGTCCTCGCCTCGGCGATCTCGGGCAGTACGCTTGCAAAAGAACGGGAAAAGAAATTCAGTCGCACCACAAGAGATTTTATTGCCAAATTTTTCAACGAGAATAAATATAATAATAATAATAATAATAATAATAATAATAATAATAATAATTAAACGTTGATGTAATTAAGCCGCAGCACATTACACATAAATGCACGTGAAAGCTGACAATATAATTGAATGTTACCAAAGGATAAACTATCTTGATATTTTTATGTAAAAATATCGTAATATGGCGGACGACATTCAAGGGGATTTCTTTCGACGCGCAACTTGGAGTTTTCCGGCGTTTTCTTACGCCTTCCTTCTTTTCCAGCGTTTCCCTTCGAGCGGAGCGTCTCCTGCGAGGAGGGTGCGCGCCTGTTCCTCTTGCCGTCGCTTTCGCCCTTCGCTAAACTCGGTCTTCCGCAGCGGTGGGAATTACTTCCGGCGCGGGATGATTTCCGTTTTAAACTATACTTCCTATGGTAGCAGTTCGCGGTGGGGGCTTCCGAGTCGTCTCCCCTCGCTCTCGCTTTCCTGTCGCCCCGATCGCACAGCCTTTCCCTGGCCCTGCCGCTCGCTTTGTAATCGTCGTCCGGCTTCGGCTTGAATTTCTTCCCCTTTTTCTGGACCTTGCGCCCGCAAAATCGGTTCCTTTCCCATCTGTCCGTGTCGCCGCCATCCATCTCGATCGATCTCTCCTCGAGTTTCCTCTTTATCAGGGACGCGATGGACGTTCTGCGGTCGCGCTTGTCCTTTTTCAGTTCCTCGTTCAGTTGCTCGGAGTTGACCGTGAAGTGCCTTGCCACATCGAACAACCCTAATTTAATGCCGTTTTTCAAGCCCAAAAGCAAGTCCCTCTTCTTATACTTAACCGATGTCATTTCCTCGATTTTCATCTGGACGTCTTCGACCGTGGCTTCCTCCAGAAATTCAACGGCTTCCGCTATATCCGGCAATAAACAGTGAAAGCTTCCGTTGCCTTCGACTCTTGCATTGCCGCCGCATCTGTTGCTTCTGTTGCCGTCGTCGTTTCGCTCTGCCGCCCTTCCTTCTCCGTCCTCGCCCACACCTCCTCCACCACCGTCCTCCTGTGTGTCTTTTTTATTCATTTTTATTGGACAGATCCCTATTTTGCCTGCCGAAACACAAAAATTTTATCTGACAATAAAAATATTTGATTTACTTTTGCGATTTAAAAAAAAAAGAAAATATGAAAATAATAACAATAATGATAATAATAATAATAATCAGAAAACTCCGAAAAGCTTTTCTCTTTTTTTAAATACACTTTTCGATCAGTAGCCAAACATTTTTTGCAGCAAAATCATTCACTTATTTTTTTCCACGGCTACGTTACCGTGCAGCAAAATAAAAAAGCGCCGTCCACATTTCGCGAAAGCAATTTGAGAAAAATATTTAATATGCAAAATGTGTGCAGGTATATTGGTAAAACAAAATGCTGTCGCAACATTCCCGAGACGTTTGTTGGTGGAAAATCGAAGGAGCCTCGTAAAGTGACAAAATGTGACGGCAGCAAAACCATTCTCTGAGGAAATTTTCTCCTTTACTAGAAATCTGTGAACCTTATTGCAGACGACTTTGATTTCCCGTTTTGTAAATTCGAATTCAGCACACGCTCTAAGCCGATGTTTATAATTACGAACATTTAAATTAAAAAAAAAAAAAATAAAATAAAATAAAAGAAATTACTTTGTGGACTACATTGAATGTATTTCGAATGTCAAGAAAGATTTTCAAAGATTTGTCTAAGATTATTTTTAATGAAACTCAAATATTTTTAGAGGCGTTCAAAGGCCTTTTGAACAAATTTATATGTAATTGGTGCTGCGGTGGTTAAATTGTTCTTAACCCTTAAAATGTTGCGGTATATGACTTTTCTAATTCAGTATATGCAAACGAAATGATTCATAAGCAACCGCAATGCAGTTTCATTTAACATTTCTCCGTGTCCAGTTTTTTCTATTTGCATTGTTTTCACAAATCAATATCTTCATCTTCATTGCAAAAATTAAATTATCTACAATTTTGAAGAGGAGGGAAATTATTCAGAATGAAACCGCGCAAATTATACAACGATATTATTGAACTGCACGATAAACGGTCCAACATCTATCTCGGCGAAGTATGTAAACAAAAGGAATGATACAACAGCGACAAACTGCGGATCGATCTTCGAATAATTCTGCGGACTAAATGGGCAAATGCATGAGTTTAAGCGGGGGGGGGGGGGAAATGCGTGAGACCTA